>ML397589.1:4634-76418 GCA_005239525.1 Nicotiana knightiana | reverse complement strand
TATATATATATATTTTTTTTTTTTAAATGTCAATTTGCATCAATACTTAATTTAAAAGAGTTATACAAGCATTTTTCATAATTTTCCATAATTTTAGAGCTTTAAAATTAATTTTCTTGCTTTAAAATTATTTGAATACTTATAAATTGCCCTTGAAATTATTCTGTGACTATTTAATTATCCAAAATTATTATTTTCATTCATATATATGTTTTATAATATTTTAATTTATTTTATATAATTATATTTATTGTACTTTTATGCCAAATACGTAATTTTGCAACAATAGCCCATTCTTACAATTTATTGCATTTGTCATTTTATTCAAGGTCAAAATAAGTTTTTAAATTTTTTAATCTTCTATTGTTGTTTTAAAGTATTAAGTTTCATAAATAGCATTTTTTATATTCTATTTAACTATTTTATTAAATTATTTTCTCTAATTACTTATATTTTAAAACACAGCCCAAGTTAGGCCAATTTCCGGACCATATCAATGGTCCAAACACTGTAAACCCCTTGTAACGACCCGGACAGTCGTTCCGAGAGTTTATCCCCATTTCCCCCGTTTCTGCTTCATTATACGTGGTTCAGCTTCATTTATGTGTGTGGGGTCGGTTGGTTCGGGTTTCGAGCGGTCATGGTGAGAATTGAGGCACATAGTCTCTTAAAGTAGCCTAATAGTTGAAAAAGTCAACTGAGAGTTGACTTAATTGTAAATGACATCAGAATGTGGATTTTATGGCTCGGATAGCTTTGTTAGGTGATTTGGGACTCAGGATTGTGTTCGGAATGTAGTTTTGACGTCCGAAGTAGAATTAGGCTTGAATTGGCAAAAGTTAGTTTTTGGCGATTTTCGGTCGGCAGTGGAAAATAGGTTATCGGGATCAGAATGGAATTCTGGAAGTTGGAACAGGTTCAAAATGTCATTTTGTATATGTGTGCAAAATTTTAGGTCAATCAGATGTGTTTTTGCTGGTTTCGGCATCATTGGCGAGATTTAAAAGTTTCAAAGTTCATAGGTTTCAATTAGATGTAATTTTGGTGTTTTCGTGATGTTTTTGGTGTTTCAAAGGCTCGACTAAATTTGAATGATACTATGGGGTGTTTTGGTATGTTTGGTTGGGGCTCGAGGGGCTCGGAATGGATTTCGGATGGTTGGCGGGTGTTTGAACTTAGGAAATTTGCAGCAAATGGCTGCTGGTGTAAAGCTACTGGTGTGGCCGCACCTGCGGATGGGCAGCCGTAGGTGCGATGCTGCAGGTGCGAAGGTCCATGCGCAGGTGCGAAAGGAGGCTAGGAAGGAGGAGTCCGCAGGTGCGAAGAGTTGGCCGTGCCTGCGAAGCCGCGGGTGTGGAAAAGAGATCGCAGGTGCGAGAATTTGGTCTCTTAGTGGGATTTCGCAGGTGCGAGGAAAGGTCTGCAGGTGCGGATTAACTGGGCAGAACTGTATAAAAGAGTGCCTCCGCGAAATTTTGGTTATTATACCATTGTTGCATGCAGTTGGAGCTTATTTGAGGGAAAATTGAAGAAAGAATTCAAGGGTCTTCAGTGGAGGTAAGTTCCCGGATTATAAAAGTAGTTTCTATGCTATTTTGTTCGGATTAGGCTTGTAATTTGAAGAATTAAAGTAGAAAAAGTTTGGGAAAATGGGAGGAAAGATTTGGAAATTTCTTTTGGCAATTTTAGTGGGCAATTGTGGTCCGATTTTGATGTTATTGGTATGTACAGACTCGTGGGAGGATAAGGGTTCTTGTGATGTAAATTTTATCGAATTCCGAGATGTGGGCCCGAGGCTCGGGTTTTTTTGAATTTCGAGATTTTTGCATAAATTGATAGTTTTCGATTGGGTTGTGTTCCTTTAGCATATATTGATGATGTTAAACTGGTTTTGGTTAGATTCGGAGAAATTGGGAGCTAATTTGAGGAGCAAGAGCATCGCGGATTAGTGTTGTGACCCGGTGGAGGTAAGTAATGGTTATAAATCTTGTCCTGAGGGTATGAAACCCCAGACATCATATTTTCCACTTTTTTTAGAATGGCGGACATGTCGGATGACGAGTATGTGGTGCGCACTGATTTTTGGATTGGACTTGGTCCTCTCCGCGGCCACTATTGAGTTGCGTATTTTACTCTAAATCATATCTTAANGTGTACTCTACTGGATTTCCATCATTTTTTGTACAACTGAATAATCACTAACGATGAATTTCTCAACACCAGGGACAACTTGATGATCGTCGGGGCTGCTGACTTCACAATGATATAATTTCCTTAGTAGTGTCCTGAAAAAATCATACATTATACGCGTATAACACCGAATTACCTGCTTCTCCCACTTGAACAATGACACACACAATTTGAAAGCCCCTTTGACCTGTACTCTGCTTCCAACTCTTTCTTATGCTTAGCTCTGATAGCTAACTCATACTAGTGAACAAACATCTTAAGAGTTCTTTGACGGGTAATATATCCATCAAAGATTGTATGCATCCCCTCACTTCTTTGCGATAGCATACCAACCCAAAAAATACACATCAAGGTGTTGATACCCAATTTTTCCCTCACATTTTATATATATATATATATATATATATATATGGAGCTTATTTGAGAGCAAATTGAAGAAAGAATTCGAGGGTCTTCAGTGGAGGTAAGTTCCCGGATTATAAAAGTAGTTTCTATGCTATTTTGTTCGGATTAGGCTTGTAATTTGAAGAATTAAAGTAGAAAAAGTTTGGGAAAATGGGAGGAAAGATTTGGAAATTTCTTTTGGCAATTTTAGTGGGCAATTGTGGTCCGATTTTGATGTTATTGGTATGTACAGACTCGTGGGAGGATAAGGGTTCTTGTGATGTAAATTTTATCGAATTCCGAGATGTGGGCCCGAGGCTCGGGTTTTTTTGAATTTCGAGATTTTTGCATAAATTGATAGTTTTCGATTGGGTTGTGTTCCTTTAGCATATATTGATGATGTTAAACTGGTTTTGGTTAGATTCGGAGAAATTGGGAGCTAATTTGAGGAGCAAGAGCATCGCGGATTAGTGTTGTGACCCGGTGGAGGTAAGTAATGGTTATAAATCTTGTCCTGAGGGTATGAAACCCCAGACATCATATTTTCCACTTTTTTTAGAATGGCGGACATGTCGGATGACGAGTATGTGGTGCGCACTGATTTTTGGATTGGACTTGGTCCTCTCCGCGGCCACTATTGAGTTGCGTATTTTACTCTAAATCATATCTTAAATTGTGTACTAAAGACTATTGCTATATTTGGGCTATAAGCCATGTTTGGGGCCTCATGCCGACTTGCTTAGACCCTTGGGGACTTTTTACTGTTATTTCCTCATTGTTTATTGATGATTTACACTTAGTCACATTGTGCTTACTGTTTTCGAAACTCAGCCTGGTTTACACTATTTTAAGATATAAAAATGATGTTTTGGGTTGAGTACCCCGTTTTTACGGATACGTCCGAGGGGCTTTTGAGAGGTTCTAACTGAGTGAGGCTGAGGTCCTGATTGTGAGGATATGATACGCCACGAGGTGGCTTGATATTAGCGCTTGGGCTGAAGGAGCCCCTCCGGAGTCTGTACACACCCCTAGTGAGCGCAGGTACCTATTGAGTGCGAGTAGCGAGTGCCGAGTGCCGTGTGACGAGTGATTACGAGGCATGAGTGACTGTGAGGTATGCCCGACGGGCTGATTATGAGTGACTGTGAGGTATGCCCGAGGGGCTGATTATGAGTGACTGTGAGGCATGCCCGAGGGGCTGAATATGATAGATGTTTTTGCCCGAGGGGATACTTATGATTTTACCACTTTCACTCTGAACTTATGAAATATGTTTTGCCCGGGGGGCATTTTTATGATTTTCAGCATTTTTACACTAAACTTCTTGAAAGTTATGTTGAAACTATTGGCAAGTATATTTCCAAATGCTTTTTTTTTACTGAAATCATCTTTTAAGCATGATGATTTAACGTATACATTGTTGGAAAGAAAGGATATGCTTATTGTTAATTGATGAATTGATTTTTATGTGTTTCTTGCTGCTCAGACCTGATTTATTTTCATTATTGCTGAGTTGGTGTACTCACATTACACTCTGCACCTTGTGTGCAGATCTAGGTGTTAGGGCAGGGTGAGTTGTGTATCTGTTCTAGAGATTTCTCGGAGGTTCGCGAGATAGCTGCATGCGTCCGCAGTCCCTCTCTCTCTCCTGCTTACTATTATAGAATTTATTTTCTTTTGAGTTCTATATTTTTATTTAAATGCTCATGACCAGTGACTTCGGGATCTCGGGGGTTGTATTTAATATTCAGTATAGCTTTAAGTGTTTTAAAAATGTTTAAAATGAACCTTTATGGGTTATCAGTTTAGTAAAGATTTAAATGGAAGCTTATTATGATTTGAGTGTAGCTTTTGGCTGGCCTAGTTCGACGATAGGCGCTATCATGACTGGTTAAGATTTGGGGTCGTGACAGGTTGGTGTCAGAGCGGTAGGTTACATAGGACTCACCGGTCATGAGCAGGCTTAGTAGAGTCTTGCGGATCGGTATGTAGATGTCTGTACTTATCTTCTAGAGGCTGCGGAACCCTTAGGAAAATCTCACATTCTTGAATTTTTGTCGTGCGGACCCGTTTATTTCAGCCAAGAACGTAACTCTTGAATTCCTTCCATGTATTCGAACGCGCCCGAGAGCGCTTGGTATCAGCTGTGCATCGACGGCTTGTGACTTCCATGGATGAGATGTGATTTTGGCATGTTGGTAATGGGGCAGTCTGGAGGACTTGAGGCCAGATTCATTCTGTGTCTTTAGTGCTGAGGTTTTGATTGTGTGAGCCGTGCATTTGGGGACTTATATGTTTGTTTGTGTTCTTATTGATGAGAATTGGTGACTAGATGGCTACGTGGTGAGTGTGATTTGATGGTTGGATGCGTGCAGGTTGTTGATTGTGACAAAAAGGGTTGGATAGAAATGTGGCAAGAACTATTGAATGTTTGAATTCTGTCTCGATTTGGTATATGGCTTCGAGTTGTGAGTGTATTGGAAGACCTCTCATGTTGTGTAGTTGTGGAGTGAAGTGGATCTTTCTGTTGGGTTATGAGTTCCTGGTGATGTCTTTTGAGCTGATCATTGCTCTAGTAGTGTTCATATATTTGATTAACGGTGTATTCCAGCCGTATTAGCACTCCTTGTTATTGTATTCATTGATGGCGTCCTGGCATATTCGCATAGCCAGGAGTAGCATACTCAGTATTTGAGGATGGCATTATAAGGATTCAGGGAGGAAAGGCTCTATGCAAAATTCTCCGAGTGTGAATTTTTGCTCGGTTCAGTAGCATTCTTGGGACATGTCCAGTAAGGGTATCCATGTGGTCAGACATGTGTGGGTAGAGCTTCCAGAAGCTCGAGATTTCTGTGACCACCGCTCCAGTGATAGTTCTGCTATCAGCTTCAGGTTTTTACCGTGTATTGTGATGCCTTGAGGGTAGGCGTTGTTTGTGTTTAGATGCAGAAGGGTGTAGCGATTGTGTGATAGTTATGGTCTTCAGAAGTGTATAGAGAGATATTATGTTTGAGGCTAGCGGGCAGGGGTATCTCCTGCGGATTGTCCTAGGGTGTGTGATCCCTATTTAGTTCTGCAATAAGTTCTCTTCTACCTGTAAATGATATATGTTGTAATTGGAGTTTAGATCACTTGTGGAAGTTGGCATGATTATTACAATGGTGAATGCGAGTTTTGCAGATGACTTGAGCTGTTAGACGGGTGGTGTTATTATGGGCATTGTAAGTTATTGTTTGTCTCGATCGTTGGCTTTGAGCCAAGTGCGGAAGTCTGTTAATGATAAGTTGATTGCACGATTGTGTGTGGTATTGGTTTGAGTTTGAGGTGTATTGGTGGATCAGTTATGACCTACAAATGTGGGGTCTGGGAATGACACGAGTAATGGAAATTTCTTCGATATAGGTTGTAATGTACTCTATTGGGTAATTGGGTTCTATTGAATGATTTAGTGGAAATTGTAAAAGGTGTAGTGTGTGCAGTGTATGAATTTTCTTGTGGCTTCAAGTGAGTGGATCACTTCCCTAGTATGTTAGTGTGCAAACGGGTCATGTCAATTCTATCTAATTGATCAGTGTTATTGAGATTTATGTTGGAGGGTGTCAAGACTTGTGGTATTTCTACATCATCACGGATTCAACATATCAGTATCAGGAAGGTGAATGTAATGGCTTTAGATTCGCAGGAAGTCTCTTCAGGGTAAGTATTTTGAATATGGTACTTTTGGGGATATTTGAGAGAGTATTCAGCGGCTTATGAGCCTTAGACGATATGGTTTTGGGCGTGGGTCGTGTGTGGTGAGTCTGGGTTGAAAATTGTGGTATTACGGCAGGGAGAAGTATCAATTTGAAGGTAAGTCAGAAGAAACTTGGGTAAATAGGGCAACTTGGTAGTAGGCCGGATCGGCATGGTAAGGGATATGATTAGTTCTTTGGGTGTTCATGAGGTGACGAGTTTTTACGAGTGTTTCTTAGAATTGCTCTTGGATTTTTGGTGGCCTGCATAGCTTGGTTGAGTTAGAAGGATTCATTCCTGATCGTTTGGTGTTGCGCAAATGGGATTTCGGATAGTTCCTGATGGTTTCTACCATGGTTAAGGGTGCATATTCTTCTGCCGTGAGGTGCGGGTGACGTGTAGTGAATTTTCTTCTAAATGGGATCAAATTAAAGTTCTTGGCTAGTTGGGTGCATAGTTGCCGGTGGCTCGGAAGGGATCAAGAAGTTCCCATAATTGCCCTGGGATTGCATGGCGTATGAGGTATGTGGGTAGAGTTGAGATTTGCATATGTGAGGTCGCGGTTCAGTTTTGGAAGGAAGGTCAAAATAAATTTCTTAGGCAGCATGGACAGTTTCAGATGACTTGGTAGATGATATCACTGTGGGGTGGCTTGATGAGGGTATACATTTTTGAAAGGTCATGTGTTGAGTTAAGGGTACTTCATTTGTATTGTGGCGCTCTCTTGTTGGATCGACTGTTGATATTTTAGGTTTCCTGGTAACACGGAAGAATCATAGGGGTATCCCTTGTGGAATGATTGAGTATTTGGGATGTGTCATGTATTCGAGCGATGAAGTTGAGATCAGATATGGTAATCTGTGCGCTTCATGGACTTCGAGACTGAGAGTTCTCATAAAAAGGTTATCTTGTGGTAGTGAACTGTGAAGATGCGAGAAAAGCTAGTCGGATGTTAGTATGTACCATGATTCCGTCATTATGAACTTTTTGGTAAGTTATCTATCTATTATGGGTGACCAGAGTGAAATTAGGGTTATTTGTAGGCTAATATGGGTGTGTGTTCTGCACTGGGTCGGAATTGTTGGCTCCGAATTTCTATTATTGAGGAATGTACCATTGGATTGTGAGTAAGTTTATTCATGTTCTGGAGTGATCTATGGGTTACCCTTCGGTGTTGTGAGGAGTGGTGATTATTGGTTATATGTATGGTGCGGTTCTAATTGGGATTAATATCTAGATTTGAGTAAGGTAAGTAATTCGGTATTGCGAGGTTGAGACGCGATGGTTATGTACCTTCTAATTCAGGTGGCATGGTATCGTCCAGTTTCCCCGTGGTTATGGCAATGCACTTTGAGTACTTGATGTCGAATTTCGAATGGTTATTGATTTTGGGAAAGGTGTCTTGAAATATTTCAAGTGGACAAGCATTTGGATGAGATCGCGCAGTGTAGCGGAGTTATGTAGGGGTATTACCTTTGGTATTGGATTCGTGTGTTTTGATTTTTACGGTGTGCGCCAGGCTGTTACCATGATATGGTGATGGTAATTCTTAATGTCAGGATAGTCCTCTCGTGTAGATCTTTTATATAATTTGATTACATTGGGATGTTGCTATTAAGTGCACGAGTTGCACAGGTTTTGGCTTCAAATTGTATCGATGTGTCATGTCATCAGAGTGGTCGTGATGGATGAGAAGAGGTCATTGAACCTAGAATGAATATTTTCAGAATTGTCTACAGCATATTTGGAAGGATAAATATCCGGAGTCGGCTTAGAAATCTACTATAATTCCTGTTTGGGAAGGGGGAGCTTCATGCTTGACTGGTCGGATGAATGGTTGATAGTTTGTACGTGTTTCTTTCACCATCGGCAGTATATGGAAGTGTTAGAGCGAGACATTTCTTGATAAGAGGTTATGTACCGGTACTGGGTTGTTCTGCGCAGTTATTGTGGTTAAGAGTTATCGCTATGAGTGTTTGAGTCACGCGGTGTATTATGTAATTTCATCTAGGGTGCGTATATGGCTTGATTCAGCATGTTCAGACATGTTCAGTTTATAGTTATGGAATTTCGATCTTGTATATTATTTTAGAAGTGGGAATTTGCTTCTAAGATTTATGGGTCAAGATTGGATTTCGAAATTTCAACGGTGTTGTGCTATTGGACCTATATGGGATAGGGTGACGTGGGATCACCCCCAGGTATGTGAATGGTAAGCTAAGTAGCAGTTTGATAGTGTTAGAGAACAACTCTTGGCCCGTTCGAGGACGAACATATGTTTAAGTGGGGGAGGATATAACGACCTGGCCGGTCGTTCCGAGAGTTTAGCCCTGTTTACCCTGTTTCTGCTTCATTATATATGGTTCAGCTTCATTTATGTGTGTTGGGTCGGTTGGTTTGGGTTCAGAGTGGTCATGGTGAGAATTGAGGCACTTAGTCTCTTAAAGTAGCCTCATAGTTGAAAAAGTCAATTGGGAGTTGACTTATTGGTAAACAACCTCGGAATGCAGATTTTATAGCTCGGATAGCTTTGTTAGGTGATTTGGGACTCAGGAGTGTGTTCATAATGTAGTTTTGATGTTCGGAGTAGAATTAGGCTTGAATTGGCGAAAGTTAGTTTTTGGCGATTTCCGATCGGCAGTTGAAAATAGTCTATCGGGGTCAGAATGGAATTCCGAAAGTTGGAACAGGTTCGTAATGTCATTTTGGATATGTGTGCAAAATTTCAGGTTAATCGGATGTGTTTTGGCTGGTTTTGGCTGGTTTTGGCATCATTGGCGAGATTTAGAAGTTTCAAAGTTCATAGGTTTGAATTTGATGTAAATTTGGTGTTTTCGTGTTGTTTTTGGTGTTTCGAATGCTCGACTAAGTTTGAATGATGCTATGGGGTGTTTTGGTATGTTCGGTTAGGGCCCAGAGGGGCTCGGGATTGATTTCAGATGGTTGGCAGAGGTTTGAACTTGGGAAATTTGCAACAAATGGCTGCTGGTGTGGCCGCACCTGCGGATTTGCAGACGTAGGTGCGACGCCGCAGGTGTGAAAGGAGGCTAGGTAGAAGAAGTCCGCAGGTGCGAAGAGTTGCCCGTGCGTGCGAAGCCGCAAGTGCAGAGAATAGATCGCAGGTGCGAGAATTTGGTCTGTTAGTGGGATTTCGCAGGTGCGCACCTGGGACCTAAGGTGCGGGTCCGCAGGTGCGAGGAAAAGGTCTGCAGGTGCGGTTTAACTGGGCAGAACAATATAAATGAGTGCCTCCGAAAATTTTGGTTATTCTACCATTGTTGCATGCAGTTGGAGCTTATTTGAGGGCAAATTGAAGAAAGAATTCGAGGGTCTTCAGTGGAGGTAAGTTCCCGGATTATAAGTCGTTTCTATGCTATTTTGTTCGGATTAGGCTTGTAATTTGAAGAATTAAAGTAGAAAAAGTTTGGAAAAATGGGAGGAAAGATTTGGAAATTTCTTATCTCAATTTTAGTGGGCAATTGTGGTCCAATTTTGATGTTCTTGGTATGTACGGACTCGTGAGAGGATAAGGGTTCTTGTGATGTAAATTTTGTCGAATTCCGAGACATGGGCCTGGGGCTCGGGTTTGGCCAGATTTCGAGATTTTTGTATAAATTTATAGTTTTCGATTGGGCTGTGTTCCTTTAGCATATATAGATGATGTTAAACTGGTTTTGGTTAGATTCAGAGCAAAATTTGAGGGGCAAGAGCATCGCGAATTAGTGTTGTGACCCGGTGGAGCATGGCGCACATGTCGGAAGACGAGTATGTGGCGCACACTGATTTTTGGATTGGACTTGGTCCTCTCCGCGGCAACTATTGAGTTGCGTATTTTACTCTAAATCATATGTTATATTGTGTACTAAAGACTATTGCTATATTTGGGCTATAAGCCATGTTTGGGGCCTCATGCCGACTTGCTTAGACCCCTTGGGGGCTTTTTACTGTTATTTCCTCACTGTTTATTGATGATTTACACTTAGTCACATTGTGCTTACTGTTTTCGAAACTCAGCCTGGTTTAAACTATTTTAAGATATAAAAATGATGTTTTGGGTCGAGTACCCCGTTTTTACTGATACATCCGAGGGGCTTTTGAGAGGTTCTGACTGAGTGAGGCTGAGGGCCTGATTGTGAGGATATGATACGCCACGAGGTGGCTTGATATTAGCGCTTGGGCTGAAGGAGCCCCTCCGGAATCTGTACACACCCCCCAGTGAGCACAGGTACCTACTGAGTGCGAGTGCCGAGTGCCGTGTGACGAGTGATTTGGAGGCATGAGTGACTGTGAGGTATGCCCGAGGGGCTGATTATGATACATGTTTTTGCCCGAGGGGCTACTTTTGATTTTACCACTTTCACTCTGAACTTATGAAATATGTTTTGCCCGGGGAGCCTTTTTATGATTTTGAGCATTTTTACACTAAACTTCTTCAAAGTTATGTTGAATCTATTGGCAAGTATATTTCCAAATGCTTTTTTTACTGAAATCAGCTTTTAAGCGTGATGATATAACGTATACATAGTTTGAAAGAAAGGTTGTGCTTATTGTGAATTGATGAATTGATTTTTATGTGTTTTTTGCTGCTCAGACCTGATTTATTTTCATTACTACTGAGTTGGTGTACTCACATTACTCCCTGCACCTTGTGTGCAGATCCAGGTGCTAGGGCAGGGTGAGCTGTGTATCTGTTCCAGAGGTTTCTCAGAGGTTTGCGAGGTAGCTGCATGCGTCCGCAGTCCCTCTCTCTCTCCTGCTTACTATTTTAGAATTATTTTCTTTTGAGTTGTATATTTTTATGTAGATGCTCATGACCAGTGACTCCGGGATCTCGGTGGTTGTATTTAATATTCAGTATAGCTTTAACTGTTTTAAAAATGTTTAAAAGGAACCTTTATGGGTTATGAGTTTAGTAAAGATGTAAATGGAAGCTTATTGCGATTTGAGTGTAGCTTTTGGCTGGCCTAGTTCCACGATAGGCGCCATCACGACTGTTTTAGATTTGGGGTCGTGACATCCCTGGCCTAATTCACAAAGCTCGAACCAGACGAGCCCTCTTATTCTAACCCGGTCGGGACCAGTATCCATGACTCGCCCCCACTTTTCTTTAATCTTGGCCGTTGATCTTAGAGATCAACGGCCCATAAACCATCTCCCTAGGAATTTAAGGTTTCTGTTGTTCTCTCTTTGCTACTGATAAGCGAGTCGCTGCTGGCATTTAATCTTGTACCTTATTTGCTCTTTAGTTCTACAAACTGGTAAGTGTTGAGACTCTCACAAGTTCATTATCTTTTGCTTGTATTCATTCTTTGTATGCTCATGTCATTTAGGCTTTCGTGAATCAATATACTACTATTTTCCTATGTTCATATTTTTGTTTGCCTTAGAATTATCCTATGCCCCTATGTTTTACTAGTACCTAAACCTGTTTGAATTATGGGTTTCAATGCATGCCCCTTTATGTGTGCAACTTGAATGGTTCATGATTACTTTCAGAATGTCTTGCTATTCTGACCACCCATTGTTTGTCATGAGTCCCCTCTCATGCCTTGCCTATATTTCTTATACTGAACTCTTAGGAGATTATCTCCTGCCTAGAATTGGTTTAAGTTAACTTTTTTCTGATGAATCCTTTATGTATGATATACTACATGCTTACGTGAACCTTATGTGTCAATTACTGTCTCAATGTTTAGCAAAACACATGAATTTGTTAATGAGAACTATAATGTTGTGCACTCTTTAATATTTCCCTAAACTTCTAGTCAAATTTCACTATACTTAGCTTTTACTAGGCATAGTCAATTGGCATAAGTCTTGAAATCTGTTTCCTCTACTCGACTTAAGTTGATATGTTTGTCTGTCATGATGTCTTTGAACTTGGAAACCTTTGCTTTATACTCAGCATGATTAGGATTCTCACTGGTTGTTACAAATCATGCCCACTTGCCTGTTTACTACTTGTTGCCCTCTGATTATAACTCTATCAGACCTCCATGACTTAGAACCTTAGTTTCAGGCTAATTCTAGTTTAATGCTTTGCTTTAAACTCATTCTGGAAATTTTAGCGTATTCACCTTATATGTGTCTGGCATGCTCATTCTGTACTTTAAGTAGCATGTCCTTTCAATTCCTTAATGTTATGTTGTCCCCCGCATGTCATCACCTGTTGAATGATTGAATCTATGTTGATAATTTTCCGTGTCAAATTCACCATTTTTTGAAGTTGGGCCCTACTGATTCTCCTAATTCCCATGTTCTTTGTTTGGTCAATCTTGTCACTCTTGCTCCTGAAATACCAATATGTTTTATGTGAATCCTACTAATTGTCATACAATCCCTCCTCTATGAGGTATTTCCTCAAGGTTGTTTAATTGATTTCACGCGTGGTTCATTAATTTATTTGGGCATAGTGGTGAATCTGTAAGTGTTCTGACCGGGTATGAATTCATGTGTGTCCTTGGCTGTCCAAATAGGCTTGTTCTCCTATTTGATAGGCGCTTGGATCTGGGCCTGCTATTCGTGTGAAGTGAGCTTGTTGAAGGCCCAGGAAGTACTGGGTTATTTTCATTATTTTGGACCTGCTCTTAGGCCTGTAGTTTTACGTGTGCAATATTTATATTTATGTTCATTAATTGGTTCTCTAATAATTTGTAAATAAAAATCAATTGGGGTATTAGTGAATTTGGAAAAAAGGGTATATTCTAATGCTTGCATAAAGGGTAGCAAAGATGCCTTTAGGATTTACTTGATCTTGTTTGTTATTTGATATGATGTATACACTAGTAAAAACCATGTCTATAGGGGATCACACACTCACTCAACTTGTTTTAATATCAGAAGCCCGATTTTAAGTACTTTACATGTTCCCATGTCTACTACTGTGCATTATTAGATAACATGCCTATAAGAATCAAATGTTAATAACTATTCGCTTAATTTGTGCAACTGCAGTGTACTTACAAGATAGCATGCCTATAGGATTATATTAATTTATGCTATGAAAATCCACATTTAGATACCATGTCTATAGGATTTTAATTGATTAACTAATCAATTGATTCTGCTGTCTTACTATTCTGCCCACCCAGAGAACATGCCTATAGGAATAAGTGATAAATCTTCCAATTATTAGAACCTAGCTATAAATATTGCTACTCTCGCATAAAGCATGCTAATAGGATCAAACGAGAGTAATTCTTAGTTTTTCAATGACTATCACTGCCCCCCTTGCGCAAATCACTTAGGGATCATGTCTATATGTTTTATAATTTGTAATCTGTAATCTCGATAATTCAAATAGCAGCGCTGTCCTGAGACTTTTCTTAAACTTTGTGATCACTTAGAAATCATGTCTTAGGTGTAAAACAACACCTCGAATTTGAAACTGTCCATAATCTGAAATCTGCCCGCTTGCATTTGTTGTTATGTGTGGAGGCTAACTTGGGCCTTGATTGTCTTTATGTGAAGTCCTATATGTTTTGAATGTCTCTTAGTTTTTATCATTTTTGAGAAATCTAAGTAAAGTCTAGAACCACCCAAATAGTAGGTCCAAAGCCTCCTGGACTATAGGCATGTGACGGGTAGTGCACGCATAGGACACGACTTAGAATTGAACTAGAATGCTTTAGGTAAACAACTTCAACATAGTAATCGGGTAGCAGGAGATGATAATCTATGCTCGCTGAATAATATGAGCAACTCTTCTCCAGAAGAAGTTGCGAAGTATTATTTATGTTCCACGGGGTGATCCTTTAGGCTAAAAAATTTAGGACCCCCCTCCTTTATATAGTCACGACCCAAAATTCATAAGGTCGTGATGGCGTCGGACATCATTGTTAGGCAAGCCACTCATGTATTAATCAAAATAATTTCCGGTTTAAACATTTATGAAAAACATTTCCTTGCACATTATTACATATTAACTAAATAACAATCTGTTAAGTAAAACAATAGTTTAACTATTACACTTTAACAAATATATCCCAACACATACCAGAACCCGGTGTCACAAGTACATGAGTTATTTCTAATAATTTATACAATCATCCCTAAGCCTATCCGAAAAACAAATTGGACTAGGAAATTTAAAAATGAAAACAAATACAAAACGAGGGAGACTCTGTCAGCTGCGGATCGCCTCCGGATGATGCAGCTCACCTAGGTCTCCGAATCCGCCACATTTCTATGAAAGTACATGTACAATAAGATGCACAGAAAGTTTAGCATGAGTACAAAAACAATGTCTACTCAGTAAGTCGCCCGTCTAACCTCAGAGAGGTAGTGACGAGAGGTCAAAATTGACACTTGCTAAAAGTCAGTTTAGAATATTTAAGTGTGACACTAAGCATGATTATCATAGGCAATTTATTAAAATCAGGAATAAGTATTTTCAACTCCGTTCACGTTTAACACTTTATATCTTCGTCATATTAATAACAATTAATCAACCTGGGTGATTTAATCAAATAACAATAAATCGACGTGAAGGAACAACTTCTTCCAAAATATTTTTAATAACTTTAAATTTCTGTCATTTCAATTGACAACTTAAAATCCCTGGCCAGTAATCGGGCAAAAATCATAACAACTACGCAGTAAATATCATGCGCAAGCAATGCCGAGGGTAGAGCGGTGCGGACCAACAATAATAAACTGTGCACTGCCGAAGGGTCGAGAGGCTCGAACTATAGATGCATCTATCTGACCCGCTCGCGAATCGATCATGCGACACGGTTATACATAAAAATAATAAGGCTAGCCTGCTCGCGAATCATACATGCGACTCAGGTGCTCATATGTACATATATCCACATAATAAATCCTTATTTTTATCAAGAAGCAGTTTTTCTCAGGAAAGTGGTAAAAATCCTTCTTAAAGGAACATGAAATATAGTTTTTACATCTTTGTTTTGAAACTCATTTGTCATGTTTAGTGATATTACTTAATACAACCCTACAAGGTACACAATTATCCACATAGGAATCAATTTTCTTTCTAGATGATTAGGAAAATGAACTCTAGTCTTCTTTAGATATTCAATTACGATTTCGATTATATTAGCAGTTTAATATTACAGGCAGGATCATAGGTATAACACATAAGGCATGCTAGTGGGTCGTAGACTACCCGGACATGGCATAATAGTAGCTACGCATGGACTTCTGTCACCTCGTGCGTACATAGCCCCCCGAAGATAATGGCATATACTTAATTAATTCACCTAGGGAGACGATTCCCCCTCACAAAGTTAGAAAGGAGACTTACCTCGCTTCGAAATTTCCATAACAGGCTTCCAAGCCCTTCCGATGACTCCAAAAGGATGCACAACGCCCCAAAACTATTCAAACAACGACAACCCAATGAAAATATACTCTAATATTGCAACAATTCCAAATTATAAAATTTTCCCAACCCCGCTTAGTGAAATGACCAAAATGCCCTCGGGCCACGTGCCCGGAATCCGAAATTTCTCGAAGATATATTCTACCCATAGCCTTACTAAATCAAATATACAATTTACTCAAATATTCAAGCTCAATTCATGGCTAGAAATCCAAATTTCCATTTTCTAGGTTTCTTCAATAATTCCCAAATTCCTACCAATTTCCATGCCTAATCCATGCATATAATCTTGTATTTAATTTAGAAGCATGAAGGAGTTACATACCTTGACATTGCATGAAGGAATCCTCTCTTTGAAGCCTCCCAAGATCGCCTAAGCCAAAGAAGAAATGAAGAAAATAAACCAAGAATCCTTTTTTTAAAACATTCTGCCCAGGCCGATTTTCGCACCTGTGATCAGATCCTCGCACCTGCGCTTCTGCAGGTTCGCCCAAGAGCCCGCACCTGCGGCTTCCTTCTCCTCCAGCCAGATCCGCATCTATGACCCACTGCCCGCATATGAGCCTTCGCAGGTGTGGAAATTCCATCGCACTTGCGATCCCAAGCCAGCCCACTCTCGCACCTGCGGCGCCAAAGCCGCACTTGCGGCCAAATCCTCACAGGTGCGGTCACAACAGATGACAACAACCTCAGCCTTCTTCAACCTCCCAAACTTGATTCGTTAACCACCCGGAATCCACCCTAGGCCTCCTGGACCCCATCCAATCATACCAACCTATTCCAAAACATAATGCGGACTTGCTCGAGGCCTCAAATCACATCAAAAAATATCGAAACCACGAATCGCACCCAAATCCCAACTTTATGAACTTACAAATTCCCAACTTGTACATCCGATGCCGAAACCTATCAAATAACGTCCGATTGACTTCAAAATTTGCGCACAAGTCATATTCAACATTACAGACCTGGTCCAACTTCCGGAATCGCATTCCGACCTTGATATCAAAACTTCCACTTCCTGTCGGATTTATCAAAAACCTTCAAATTTCTATCTTTATCCAGATGACTTCAAAATGACATGCGAAAATACAAATTCACTTCCGATCGCGCTCCCAACTCCAGAATCACCACACGAACCTATTCCCAGACTAGGAATCCCAAACGGACATCAAAAACTCTGAAATGCACTTCAAGCCCAAATTTATGAAATTCTTCAAAAATGATGACTCCCACAATATGCATCGAAACGCTCCCGGGTTATCCGAAACCCGATCCAGGCATACGCCCAAGTCCGAAATCATCATATGAACCTGCAGGAACCTTCAAATCCTGATTCGGAGATAGTTCACTCAAAATTCCAATCTTAGTTGATTCTTCCAACTTAAGACTTCTGAAATGAGAATTTTCTTTCCAAATCGACTCTAAACTTCCCGAAATTCAACTCCGACCACGCCCATGGGTCATAATACCTGAAATGAATCTGTTTATGGTCTCAAATCGCTGCACGACGTGCTAGAGCTCAAAACGACCGGTCGGGTCGTTACATAAATATTTGCTATTAGACCTAAGTAGTTGTATACTTATAGTCGCACTAAGATTTGTACTAATTCCTTTTTGTGTTATAATTATTAGAGCTTTATATCCTCTTCCATTTATTTGATCATCTATCCTAATTACATAATCCACATATTCTCAGGTTCATCCGAGACCCACAATTATGGACCTCGAAGAGTACTTAACACCTTCTCTTTGAGGTAATTTGAGTCCTTACCCGATCTTTGGTGGCGAAGAATAGTTAAGACAGAGTTATTTGCAAATAGGTTCCCTAGCGCACCTTAAAAATCATTAGGTGGAGACTCTTCTCTTTTAACACCCTACCCCTCCCGTTTAAAAGAGTTGTCACATGTCAAAGCCCGATTTCGCGAAAAAAAGGGACGCGACAACATGGTGACTCTGTTGGGAAAATACTTAGGCTCTTACCATAATAAACTTGTCTTATGTGGATTTCTTTCTTTGTTACATGCACATCCCTTCCCTTCCTCATCTTTGTTTGTTTAATCTGCTATGATATGCACATCTCTTCTCCTACTCACCTTTATTTGTTTAAATCTGCTATGACATGAACATCCCTTCCCCTATTCACTTTTATTTTATATGACCACTCTTTATCTTGTATTCTATATCATTCCTACTTCGTTACATTATTGCATATATTCTATGAACTAAACTGACTTCTTCCTTTTGTTTTTCCTTCCTTTTATTTCCAATATTTATTTTGCTATTGTATTTACCGTTTTCACATATTTGATCATGCAAATACTTGGCAACGTTTTATTATCTCTGCATAAAGCATGCTCCACATCATACTCCACTTGTGCTTGTCGCGCCCCTTTTTCTTGTGAAATCGGGTTTCGACACGTGACAAATCTTTTAAGGAAGGGTATTAAAAGAGAGAGTCGTCACCTAACAGATGAAGGTGCGTTAGGAAACCTATTTGTAAATATCTCTGGATTAACCAGTTTGCGTCACCAAAGATCAGGTAAGGGCTCAGATTACCTCGAGGAGAAGGTGTTAGGCACTCCTCGAGGTCCACAACGGTGGGTCCGGGCCGAACTCGAATTATATGAATTAGTCTAAGAGAAGAGAAGAAATTTGGACGAACTAAATAAAATGATTAACTTTAAACAAAGGTGGGGGGGGGGTCGTAAGTTTTTTAGCTTAAAGGACCACTCCGTACAACATAAATAATACTTCGTAACTCCCTCAAGATGGGGTGTTACTCATATTATTCAGCGGGCACATACTATCATCTCCTGCTACTCGATTACTATCTTTAAGTTGTTTACCTAAAGCGCACTAGTCAATTCTAAGTCGTACTCTATGCGTGCACTACCCGTCACATGCCTATGGTCCATGAGGCATTTGGACCTCTATTTCAGGGTGGTTCTAGACTTTAACTCAGGTTGCTCAAAAGGGAAAATACTAGGCGACATACAAAACATTTTGGACTTTCACATATAAGCAATTAAGGGCTCAAGTTAGCCTCCGCACTCAGACAACAAATGCACGCGAAACTGATTAACATTGACAATTGTAGATTTGCACCAGTTAAGGTTGTAGGAACCTATAGGCAGGATTTCTATGGGATACTAAATTAATGAGAAGACAATTTACACGCATAAGCCATACGCTTTCCAAAAGCCTACATAATTTGCCTATTGATTATAAGCATAAGGGGATTAAACCTATAGGCATGATATCTAGGTGTTCTATGCAATAATGAATAGTGGTAATCACAGAAGAATATTCGGAATTACTTATTTAGTCATGTTTTCTAGTGATGATAATGATAGAATGTTGAAAACTCCGGAATAAACGAACAAGATGATAATTAAACTAGTTCAGACCTACAGACATGATTTCTACAATTAGAGCTGATTTTAGATCCTATACACATGATTTCTAGAATTTGGGAATAAGGAAGCATGTAAACAATATCAGGCACGCAAATTGAATGATACAATTCCCTATAGACATGGTTTCTAACAAGCAGAAATAGAACACAATTGAACCAAGTGATGATCCTATAGGCATGATTTCTAACATATAATGATTGGGCATAACAGAATACCTATAGGCATGATTTCTAACACACGACAACTGAACACATTATTGAACCTATTGGTAGGATTTCTACCAAATTTAATCCAAGTATAATATAAAAATCCCTTTCCTAATTTAACTAACACTCCAAAATGTTATTACAATAATTATTATAGACCCCAGAACGAATAGCATAAATTACAGAGTATAATAGCTATAGGGAGCCTACAGTAGGCCAAAAATAGATCTGGACAAGCCAATCCTTCATTCTCACAATTCACAACAGCCCCAAAGTTACATACTCATAGACATAAAGCAGCCAGGAATTGAGTGATTCAACCAGTGACCACAAGACAGAGTTGAGCATATACAACCAAGGCCCTAGTATGTCAGAGTTCCCAAGGGATTCAAGAACCCAGGGCAGTGCTCATACTAGGGTGGTTAACAAAGATAGTTTAGAGAAAGGATTAGTGCCCATATCCTAGTGTGTCCGAGTTCACGAGGGTCTCAGATGAACCCTGAAGAGTGCTCACACTAGGGAGGCCAAAGGACATAACATAGATAGCCTTAGCTTGCAGCTGACTAAGAATGGGATTCAAAAGAACTTAGTTGATGTCACGACCCCAAATCTAAACTGGCCGTGATGGCGCCTATCGTGATACTAGGCTAGAAAATTAACTGAGAATAACATAAAGGTTTTCCATTTAGTACACAAATTTCTGATATTTCATAATAATTTCCACTTTTAAGAATTTCAAACAATAAAAAAAATGATCGGAACGTCTAAACACAGCCCAAACATCTAGAATCAACCGTCATAAGCATCTAAGAAGTGATACAGTCTAACACAAATTCTCTACTACAACAAGTCTGGGAAATTAAGTAAAATGACAGAGTAGGAAGGAGAAAGAGTAGGATGCGGACGTCGAGCAGCTACCTCACAATCTTTGAAAAATGCTCCAAATGGGGTAGCTCAACTATCGCTCTGCCCCGGTACTTGAATCTGCACACAAGGTGCAGGGAGTAACGTGAGTACGCCAACTCAGTAAGTAACAACCATAACTAAAGACTTGAGTGCAGTGACGAGTATTTAAATCATAATTTCACAAAAATAAGTTCCAACAAAGGTAAATAAATAGGTTCAAGGTCTACATCGACCATATACTTCACAAATTCCAGTTATCCGTTCAAAACTTTTATAAAACAGTAATTTTCTTTTATTAAAAGGCTCGGTGTAAAGAAGAGTGAGAAAATAATGAATTTCACAATGTAACAACCTCTCAGGCACAGTGTCACTCATAAGTAAGTCACTCAGTCACTTGTGACCCCATTATCAGTATTAAATGTTCACACTCAGTACTCTCGCTCCACAGGTACCATGTATCCACATAAACTGCTATGACGTGCAGCCCGATCCACATAACATATATATATATATATATATATATATATATATATATATATATATATATATATATATATATATATATATATATATAGCTGCGGTGTGCAGCCTGATCCATATAATATATTGTTGCGGCGTGCAGCCCGATCCATATAATATATATTGTTGCAGCGTACAGCCCGGTCCATATAATATATTTCTGCGGCATGCAGCGCATTCCATATAATATATTGTTGCGGCGTGAATCCCGATCCATATAATATATTGCTGCGGCGTGCAGCCCGGTCCATATAATATGCTCACCACTCGACTCTCGGCCTCACTCAGCCATCCTCACAAGCCATTCGGGCGACTCAGCTTAACTCACGGGACTCAGCCCAAAGTACCTCTCAGTATTCTAAAACAGTGTGACAGTGATAACAGCAACATGTATAAAGCATGACTGAGTTCATAATTTTTTATAAAAAAATAGTGTGAGAATAGTGGAAAAATACCCCTGGGGGTCTAAACAAATCGGCACAAGGCCCCAAACATGGCATACTGCCCATAATATAATATAAACCTAAAAAATACAGGGCATCTTATGATTTCAAATCAAATACGTGACATAATAGTCGCCACGAGATGCACCAAGTGACAAATCCCTATCTGTGCACGCCCACACGCTCATCACCTAGCATGTGTGTCACCTCATTTATCAAAACAATATGAAATACCGGGGTTTCATACCCTTAGGTCTAGATTTACAATCATTACTTACCTCAAACCAGCCCGAATATTACTCCGCGATGCTCTTGCCTCTCGAATCGGATCCCATATGCTCCGAGTCTATCAAAATTAGATTAATAACATCAAAATATGCTAGGAAGACAAAACCCATTCAAAAATTATCACAATTGGGACAAATCCCGAAATTGGCCAAACCCGACTCCCGGGCCAACGTCTCGGAATTCGATAAAAATCACAAAATCAGAAAACCTCATTCTCCCACGAGTCTATACATACCAANCGCATCATATATATATATATATATATATGATGCGGCGTGCAGTCCGATCCAAATAATACATATATATGTTGCGGCGTGCAGCCCGATCCAAATAATAGTCAACTGCGCTCACTAGGGGTGTACAAACTCCTGGAGGGGCTTCTACAACCCAAGCGCTATATTATTGCGGCGTGCAGCCCGATAATATATATATATATATATATATATATATATATATATATATATATATATACCCCCCCCCCAAATTTACCCTAAATAAGTCCAAAAATTATATAAGAATGAGTTTTAGGTTCAATTATCTTACCTCAACGAAGTCCTCTTGATTTACTCCTCCAAAACCCTCTCCAAAGCTTCAAACCCTCATGAAAATGGTGAAAGAAAGACCAAAATTCGCTAAGGACCCTTTTTATATGATCTGCCCACGAATTTCCGCACCTGCAGCCAATTGCTCGCACCTGTGGACCCGTACCTGCGGTCCCAGGTGCGCACCTATGCATCCAACTTAAAGTACCATTTCCGAACCTGCGACTTCTTCTTCGCACCTGCGGCGTCGCACCTATGGCCACCCTTCCGGAGGTGCGGCCACACCAGAAACATTCCACTAGCAGCATCAGCTGCTATTTTCCAACTAAAAATCCCCCGATGGCTATCCGCAATCAACACGAGCCCCTCGGGACCCCAACCAAAAATACAAAAAAGTCATAAATGATCACCCAGACTTAGTCGATCCCTCGGAACACCCAAAATAATATAAAAATTCCAATTCAACCCGTGATTGAAGCCTAAGATTCCTAAAACTTCCGAAAAATCACCAACGATGTCGAAACCAACCAAAACACATCCGAATGACCTGAAAATTTACGCATACGTCCAAAATGACACTACGAACCTTCTCCAACTCTCATAATTCCATTCCTACCCTGATAGCCTATTTTCCACAGCCGACCGGAAATCGCCAAAAACTGACTTTCGCCAATTCAAGCCTAATTCTACACCGGACCTCAAAACCACATTTCAAGAACACTCCTAAGTCCCAAATCACCTAACGAGGCTATCTGAGCTAGAAAATCTACATTCCGAGGTCGTTGACAAATAAGACAACTCTCAATTGACCTTTTCAACTATTAGGCCAATTTAAGAGACTAAGTGTCTCAGTTCTCACCACGACCACTCCGAACCTGATGCCAACCAACCCAACAAAACCCAAGATCTGAACCACACAAAATGAATCAGAAATGGGGGAAACGGGAAAATTACTCTCGCAATGACCGGCCGGGTCGTTACGCCTCCACCACTTAAACATACCTTCGTCCTCGAACATGCCAAGAGTTGTTCTCCAACACCATCAAACTGCCGCGTAACCTCACCATGCACATACCCGGGGGTGATCCCACTTCACCCTATCCCATATAGGTCAAATAGCACAACATAGCTGAAATTTCGCAATCCAACCTAATCGAAAAGCCTTAGAACCAAATTTCCATTTTCGAAATAATTGGCAAGATCAAAATAGCACATCTATAAACTGAAAAAGTCTGAACACGCTGCATCAAGCCATATGCGTAACCCAAGATGTAATCACATAATATACCGCATGACTCAAACACGTATAGAGATAACTCATAATAATAATAGCTGCTCAAAACAACCCAATACCGGTACATATCCTCTCATCAAGCAATGCCTCGCTCTAACACTTTTGTATTCTGCTGATGATGAAAGAAACACGTAGAAATTAGCAACCATTCTTCCGATCAGTCAGACATGAAGCTACCCCTTCTCAATGGGAATTATAGTAGATATCTAAGCCGACTCCCAATATTTATTCTTCCAACTATGCTGTAGTCAATTCTGACAGTATTCATTGTAGGTCCAATGACCTCTTCTCATCCAACATGACCACTCTGATGACATGACACATCAATACAATAGAAAGCCATAACCTGTGCAACTCGTGCACTCAATAGCAACATCCCAATGTAATCAAATTATATAAAAGATTCACACGAGAGGACCATCCCGCCATTAACAATTACCATTACAACACCATGCTAAGAGCCTGACACTCATCGAAAAATCAAAACACACAAATCTGACACCAAGGATCATACCTCTACATTAACTCTACTACAATGCGTGATACCATCCAAACGCTGGGTCACATGAAATACTTCCAGCCACCTGGCTCAAAATCAATAACCATGCGCAATTCGACATCAAGTACTCCAAGTGCATTGCCATAACCACGGGGAAACCGGACAATACCATGCCACATGGATCAGAAAGTACATAACCAATACATATCAATCCTGTAATACCCAATTACTTACCTTACTCAAATCTAGCTATAAAGCCCAATTAGAACCGCACCATATGTGCCTATAATCAACAATCACAACTCTTCGCAACCCTGAAGGGTAACTCATATATCACTCCGGAACACGAATAAGATCAATGACAATCGGATGGTACATCCCTCAACAATAGCAATTCGGAGCCAACAATTCCGACCCGGTGCAGAACGCACACCCATACTGGGCCTACCAATGAACCCTAAATCAATTCTGGTCATACACAATAGACAAATGACCATCCGAAGGTCCATAATGAATAAATCACAATGCACTAACACCTGGCTAACCTTTGCTACGTCTCTACAGCCCTCAACTATGAAATCATCTCCTCATTTGAGTCCCCAGACTCAAAACCCTCCGAGAATACAAATCACCATATCCAATCTCAACTTTGTCGCCTAAATGTCTAATACTTCCCCAATACACGATCATACCACGAGGGACACCCCTACAATCCATATGTGTTACAAGGCCAAATTTGAATACGCGCAGCCGACCAACAAGGAGAGTACTGCCACACCAATGAAGTATCCATAAATCAAAACACAGTGCCCCTTCTAAAACTTATACCTTCTTCGAGCCATATCTAAAAGTAACGTCATCTACCTGATCATCTAAGATCTTCCGTTCCACCTAAGAATTCAGAACCTTCCTTTCAAATCGCATCGTGACCTACCTCCTGCAGTCTCAATACTACACCACACATCGCACCCGTTATACCACCATATGAACGATACGACAAACCTGAAGCCCACTCTGAGTCGCAAGCAACTACTACTCAATCAGCTAAGAATTTCCACTTGATTTCATTCTGGAGAAAATTACAATATGCCACATGCCCCACACACCAGTAGAAAATATGCATCTCAAACTACGGTAGGGACCATCTAGAACTCTCAAAAATCTAGTTGCACTTAACCAAACAGTCAGGACTGAATCCCTCTAACTCAACTAAGCTACGCAGGTTGCAAGAACCCCAAAGCATTGCCACGAATCAAACGTAGAACCTTACCACATCATAAGCACCCAAAGGACCGATCTTACCCATTACCATGCTAATCCAATCCACTACCAAGTAGTCTTATTTCTCCGAGTTCCTTCTGAATTACCTTCCTATTGATTCTTTCTCCTTGCCATAGTACCAAAGTCCTCAACTATAAATCACCACACGAGACCCTAGCACAGAACCACATCGCCCTAAGGCTCATAAACCGCTAAATATTCTCTCAAGTACCCCAAAGTACCACATCTCAAATACTCACTCTAAAGGGACTTTCGATGAATTCGAACTATCCATCCCTTTCATGATACCGGAATGTAGAATCCATAATGATATATAAACCCTGAATCCATCAACCATTCTCGAGAGTCACCCACTCTACGCAATTCTCAATTAAACTGATCAAGCAAATCGAACGACATGTACCCCATTAACGCACCAACACCCAAGGGAGTAACCCACACCCCTAGGAAACCAAGAAAATTCCTACTTTACGCACACTACTTCCTTTACAAATAACAACATAATCATGAAATAAGACCCATATCCCCATAGAGTATAATACAACCTGTATCCAGAAATTTTCATTACCCGAGTCATTCTCAAACTCCACCTCTGCAGGTCATAACTGATCCACCAGTATACCCCAAACTGAAACCAATACAACACATAATGGGGCAACCAACTAATCATTAGCAGATTCCCCCACTTGGCTCAAAGCCATAGATCAAAACAATAACTCACAATGCCCATACGCTATCACTGCCATAATACCGTAGTGGGATTCAACTAAATCCTTCATAAGCTCATATATAACTCAAACCATTAAACATCCCAAATCATCTCCAACCCCGCATTCACCATTGACATAGTCGTGCCAACTCCCACAAGTGATCTAAACTCAAATTGCAACATATATCAATTATTGGTAAAAGAGAACTTGCTACAAAACAACACAAGGATCACATAACCTCAGGACACCCCGCGAGAAATAGCCCCGCCTGCTTAGCCTCAAACTAATCTCTCTCTATACCCTTCCGAAACTCATAGCTATTGCGCAATCACTTTATTTTTCTGCATCTAAACACAAACGACGCCTACCCTCGAGGCATCACAATACGCGGTATAAGAACCTGAAGCTGATGGCAGAACTAACACTGGAGCGATGGTCAAAGAAATCTTGTGTTTCTGGAAGCTCTACCCACACACGTCTAACCACATGGATACCATCACTGGACACCACGTGTCCCAAGAATGCTACTGAACTAAGCCAAAATTCATACTGTGAGAACTTTGCATAGATCTTCTCCTCCCTGAATCATTATAATGTCGTCCTCAAAAACTGAGTATGCTACCTCTGGCTATGCGTATACGCCAGGATGCCATCAATGAATACATTAATAAATGAGTTCTAATACAGCTTGAATTCACCGTTAATCAAATACATGAACGCTTCTGGGGAAATGATCAGCCCAAAAGACATCACCAGGAACTCATAACACAACAGAAGGATCCGCTTCACTCCACAACTGAACAACATAAGAGGTCTTCCCATACACTCACGACTCGAGGCCATATGCCAACTCCAGACAGAAGTCAAACATTCAATAGTTCTTGCTACATATCCAGCCTATCCCTTTTTGTCACAATAAAGCAATATGAACACATCTCACCCTCAAATCACACAAACCACATAGTCATCTAGTCACAAAGTCCCGTCAATACGGACACCAACGGACATATAAGTCCCCAAATACATATGCTCACACAACGAAATCTCAGCACTCAAGCCACAGACCGAATCCGGCCTCAAGTCCTCTAGACTGGCCCATTATCAACATGCTAAAATTATATCTCATCCATGGAAGTCACAAGCCGTCGATGCACAACTGATACCAAGCGCTCACGTGTTCATTTGAATACATGAAAGGAATTCAAGAGTTACGCTTCTGGATGAAATAAAAAAAAATGGATTCGCACGACAAGAATTCCAAAACGTGAGGTTTTCCTAAGGGTTCTGTAGCCTCACGAAGATAAGTACAAACGTCTCCGTACCAATCCGCAAGACTCTACTAAACCTGCTCATTACCGTTGAGTCCTATGTAACCTAGTGCTCTGATACCAACTTGTCACGATCCCAAATCTAAACTGGCCGTGATAACGCCTATCATGATACTAGGCTAGCCAATTTACTGAGAATAACATAAAGTTTTTCCATTTAGTACACAAATTTTTGATATTTCATAATAATTTCCACTTTTAAGCATTTCAAACAATGAAAAAAATGATGGGAACGTCTAAACACAGCCCCAACATCTGGAATCAACCGTCATGAGCACCTAAGAAGTGATACAGTCTATTACCAATTCTCTACTACAACAACTCTGGGAAGTAAAGTAAAATGACAGAGTAGGAAGGAGAAAGAGTAGGTTGCGGACGCCGAGAAGCTACCTCACAATCTCCGAACAATTCTCCAAATGGGGTAGCTCAACTATCGCTCTGCCCCGGTACCTGAATATGCACAAAAGGTGCAGGGAGTAACGTGAGTACGCCAACTCAGTGAGTAACAACCATAACTAAATACTTGAGTGCAGTGATGAGCATTTAAATCATAATTTTACAAAAATAAGTGCCAACAAAGGAAAATAAATCGGGTCAAGGTCTACATCGACCATATACTTCACAAATTCCAGTTATCCATTCAAAACTTTTATAAAATAATTTATTGAAAGGCTCAATGTAAAGAGGAGTGAGAAAACCATGTATTTCACAATGTAACAACCTCTCAGTCACAGTGTCACTCATAAGTAAGGTCTCTCAGTCACCCGTGACTCCATTATCAGTATTCAATGTTCACACTCAGTACTCTCGCTCCACAGGTACCATGTATCCACACAAACCGCTGCGGCGTGCAGCCCGATCCACATAACATACACAAACACACACATACACACACACACACACACACACACACACACATATATATATATATATATATATATATATATATATGCTTCAGCGTGCAGCCCTATCCAAATAATACATATATATGCTGCAACGTGCAGCCCGATCCAAATAATAGTCGACTGCGCTCACTGGGGGTGTACAGACTCCTAGAGGGGCTCCTACAGCCCAAGCGCTATATTGCTGCGGCAATATATATATTGCTGCGGCGTGCAGCCTAATCCATATAATATATTGATTTGGCGTGCAGCCCGGTCCATATAATATCCTCACCATTTATCCCTCGGCCTCACTCAATAATCCACACAATCCATTCGGGCGACTCATCTCAACTCACGGGACTCAGCCCAAAGTACCTCTCAGTATTCTAAAACGGTGTGATCACATTGATAACAGCAACAGGTATAAAGCATGACTGAGTTCATAAATTTTTTATAAAAAAAATAGTGTGAGAATAGTGGAAAAATACCCCTGGGGGTGTAAACAGATCGGCACAAGGCCCTAAACGTGGCATACTGCCCATAATATAATATAAACCTAAAAAATAAGGACATCTTATAATTTCAAATCAAATACGTGACATAATAGTCACCACAGGACGGACCAAGTCACATATCCCTATCGGTGCACGCCCACACGCTCGTCACCTAGCATGTGTGTCACCTCATTTATCAAAACAATATGAAATACCGGTGTTTCATACCCTCGGGTCTATATTTACAATCGTTACTTACCTCAAACCGGCCCGAATACTACTTCGCGATGCTCTTGCCTCTCGAATCGGCTCCCATATGCTCCGAGTCTATCAAAATATGATTAATAACATCAAAATATTCTAGGAAGACAAAACCCATTCGAAAATAATTATAATTGGGCACATATACCGAAATTGGCAAAACCCGACCATCGGGCCCACGTCTCGGAATTCGATAAAAATTTACAAAACCGGAATCCTCATTCTCCCACGAGTCTATACATACCAAGAACATCAAAATCATACCACAATTGACCTTTCAATTACTCAACCAAAGTCTCCAATTATCCAAGCCCTAACCCCCAATTTAACACTGATCTCCCCCCCCCCCCCCCCCCCAAATTTACCCTAAATCAGTCCAAAAATTATATAGGAATGAGTTTTAGGTTCAATTATCTTACCTCAACGAACTCTTGATTTCCTCCTCCAAAACACTCTCCAAAGCTTCAAACCCGAATGAAAATTATGAAAGAAAGACCAAAATTTGCTAAGGACCCTTTTTATATGATCTGCCCAGGGATTTCCGCACCTGTGACTAATTGCTCACACCTGCGGACCCGCACCTGCGGTCCCAGTTATGCACCTGTGCATCCAACATAAAGTACTATTTCCGCACCTACGACTTCTTCTTCGCACATGCAGCGTCACACCTGCGGCCACCCTTCCGCATGTGTGACCTTACCAGAAACATTCCACCAGCAGCATCAGCTGCTATTTTCTAACTAAAAATCCCCCGATGGCTATCCACAATCAACCCGACCCCCTTGGGACCCCATCCAAAAATAAAAAAGTCATAAATGATCACTCAGACTTAGTCGAACCCTCAGAACACCCAAAATAACATCAAAATTCCAATTCAACCTGTGATTCAAGCCTAAGATTCCTAAAACTTCCGAAAAATCACCAACGATGCCGAAACCAACCAAAACACATCCGAATGACCTAAGAGTTTACGCACACGTCCAAAATGAAACTACGAACCTGTTCCAACTCTCAGAATTCCATTCCGACCCCGATAGCCTATTTTTCACCGACGACTGGAAATTGCCAAAAACTGACTTTCGCCATTTCAAGCCTAATTCTACACCGAACTCCAAAACCACATTATGAACACTCCTAAGTCCCAAATCACCTAATGAAGCTATTAGAGTCATAAAATCTACATTCCGAGGTTGTTTACCAATAAGCCAACTTCCAGTTGACTTTTTCAACTATTATGCCAATTTAAGAGACTAAGTGTCTCAGTTCTCACCACGACCACTCCGAACCCGATGCCAACCAACCCAAAAAAAACAACCAAGAGATAAACCACACAAAATGAAGCAGAAGCAGGGGAAACGGGGCTATTACTCTCGGAACGACCGGCCGGGTCGTTACCGGTGACACGAAAAAAAAGGACCAAAAATGAGAATTGGGGATTTAAACATACATGACCAAATTGAGTTGACAAGCAGATACTTAAACAAATCATAGAACTTAGAGAAAAACAAGCTTACTAAAAATGATAAACAGGCTCCACATTATAGCACAAGAGCAATCACATGATAAAGAAAAGTTGACAAAGAACATGTTTGCAGATTTGGCAAGATCATAGGTGTAGAATAAGTTAAAACATGGCTGAATTAGGCTGAGTACATAACCTAGTATTATTATCAAGAAAAACAGGACAAGATTGTGATGAGTCAAATAATCATAGAAAGGGAAGGGCATCATGCTAGCAGAGGGGTGAAATTACAGTCACAAATTAAGACAGCTATACAAACTATTCATCAAAGTAGCAGGTAACATTGTCATAGTGGTCTAACAAAATATGATCCAGTTTGTATCAAAGGTAAAAGCAGTAATTCGAACATAATGACATAACTATTCAAAATTGCAAGCAAACACTAGAAAGGTGTGGGATCGAGTGATCATGTTGACACAATAGCAGAGAGGTAGATTATAACTAGTGTGAGTGTCTTAACACAGGCTAACACAAATGTGAGGCATTCACTACAGGGATTCAGGACAAGTGAATAAACATGTTCATAGGCATTCAGGAATCAATACATAACCGAATAGACCTTAAGAAAGTTCAGATAACTTTAGAACTGGTAACATTAGGAGCAGTTAAGTGTTAAAGAGACTAAGACATACAAAGTTGATAATAAAAACATATTGAACCATGGATTCAGTAGTGATAACATATGCCAATTAGAGACATGTAAGAAAGAAATTGCAGAAGTCAAGTAACTCACCAGTTAAGCGAAAAAAATGCACAAAATAATAGAAGTCCACAATATAGCAAGATTTCAAAACTGAATGGCCTTGGCTTCCAGCGGCCAAAGTCAGAATATAGAATGCAAAATCAGGATAACTTTTAGGTCTAGTAAGGCTATATCGAGTTTAGAAAGAGGTAGTCGAAGATTTACTAAAGGGAGTTGGAGGGGGGGAGTTTATATAGTGATAGAAATCAACACATAAACATGGAAAACAAATCGTTCAGATGCAAGTAGGTTAGAAAGAAAATATTCTGAAATCAATTAGAGGTAATTTAGGGAACAAATAAAGGATTCAGTAAATCAGAGAAATACACATAATTATTCAGAATATTTAAGGAAAAACAAATAATACCAAGAATACAAATATATAAGGCAGACATTAAAGTAAAAATTAAGGAAACACAAAATCATTCAAAATATTTAGACAAATATTAAAGTAAAAATTAGGAAAACATAAGGAAAGAGAGTAATCAAACACAGAAAAGGAAAGATTTATCAGAGTCAGTAAGAAAAAGAGAAATGTTTCAAACCCTAGTTATAGGGAAATTGTGAAATCAGCGTGATATAAAAAATAAAGTAAAAATCACACAAAATAGGATGAATATAGGCATAATAGCATTAAAATCAGAATATCGGACCTATTTTGGTCTGATTGAAAAGTTTTGAAAATAGTAATTTGGGGTAGCTAAGAATCATCAACAGATATGGAAAATATTCGTAACTCACAAAGAATCGATGATGAACACAGACATAATAGCCACAGAAATTAGAGAATCGAACTGATTCAGTTCGATATTGGCGAGATTTGCTTGCCATGTTATGCAAGCATCTAGGTAACATCATAGACGAGTAACCATTAGTGAGGGGAGGTAAATAAGGCAAGAGAATCCATGGTGGATTCCATTTTGGGACCGGATTTGGAGGGGTTGAGAGTGACAGCGGCTAGGGTTCATGAGAGATGAGAGACGAGAGGATTCAAGGGCGGAGGGTGGTGAGGAGTGATTAGGTTAGGGGTTTGGGAATAGTTAAAGAGGAGGGTGTAACGTGGACCGTTGATTTCAGAGATCAACAACCACGATTTAAAGGGGTTCTAGGTCCAGTGGTTTAAATGGGTATGGGGTTGGGCTAATATGTCTTGGGCCAGGGGTAATCGGGCTAGTGTAAGGGTGTTGGGCTAGTGTATTGGGTAGTTTTAGGTCCGAAAAATAGGAGAAATTTAGGGCTAGATTTTATATACCCAATTTTAATCAAATAAATAATTTATAAAAGTAATAAGTAAATATTAAAATATCATTTGTGCCTAAAAATAATTAAAACAATTACTTACATTATAAAGATATAAAAAGTTAATTTGTTGCAAAAATAATGCAATTATGTATGCGTATGGGCTATTATTGCAAAAATATGCAATTTAGTCAAAAATACAATTGCAATTATAAAAATGCACTAAAATATTTAAAACCTCATATTGATATAAATGACACATTTAGGTGATTAAAACATCATAAAAATAATTTGGAAGGTGATTATTAGACATTTATATAATAAAATACAAAAATAAATTAGTTTAAAGTCTTTAAAATTATGTAAAATTATAAAAGATACTTGTATAAATGAAACGATGATGCATATGCATTATTTTGAAAGTGTATATATATATATATGGAAAATATGAGGAAAATATTGGGTATCAACAACTGCCCCTCTTTACCCGAGAAGGATGAAAGAGTTGTCGGGTAAAGAAATGATGACCTATTTTGACCGAATAGGGTGATTTCGAAAAATATAGGCCGAACCCTGGTTTCTGAGCAGCGTACATATCTCTGGTTTTAGAGGAATCAGGCCATGTGTAGTTCTGGATCCAACGGTGGAATAAACCGATGAAGTTATTGTAAAAACGGGCAAGATATTTTGGACAGGACAATATCGGTATTGGAAATGGTTGTATCAGGGAATGGTTATGGATATTCGAATGGTTATCAAATGGGAATGAGTAACGAACGATGATCGGTTATGTTTGAAATAGCTGCAAGATATGATGTTGAATGAGAACTGGAGTGAAGATTGGTCCCGTTAGGAGAACGGTTACTTCTCGGATCACTTGGAAACTTCAAATATGATGCACACAAATACATATAGATTATTGCATGAATTTACACATGATGCAAATTACCTTTTCACCATGGAGATCGTCTTTTGATGGTGAGGATGATGTCCTTAGACCATGACGTCCCGGACCATGAATTGTGAGATAGGGGATTCGCAGGCCATGGCATGGTGTCTTCTGGCTATGGGGATGATGCATTCGGACTATGACGCCTTCGGAAAAATTGGCTATGTTCATCCCATGAGATGCAAAGACATGATGCTTGAGATGAAACAAGACAGAGAGTCTAGGGTAAGATCGGGGAAGATATTAGCCTTGAGAGAAGAGAATAATGCAAGGTTTTGAACAGCGCAGTATTTGTGATTATGCAAGGAGAGACAATGCTTAGACTCATGCAAGATTGGAGACAATGCTTAGTCTCGTGCAAGATTGGAGACAAAGCTTAGCCTCGTGCAAGATTGGAGACAAAGCTTAGTCTCGTGCAAGATTGGAGACAATGCATAGTCTCGTGCAATGGGAAGGCAGAGTTTAGCCTTATGCAGTCGAGGACTAAGGGCTTAGCCTCAAGAAAGATTGGAGACAATGCTTAGTCTCGTGCGATGGGAAGGCGGAGCTTAGCCTTATGTAGTTGAGGAGACAGGGATTAGTCTCATGCAAGGATGGATACTGGGCTTAGTCTCATGCAATAGGAAGGGAAGAGCTTAGCCTTATGCAGTTGAGGAGGTAGGTCTTAGCCTCATGCAAGGATGGAGACTAGGCTTAGTCTCATGCAATAAGAAAGGCAGAGATTAGCCTTATACAATTGAGGAGGCAGGGCTTAGCCTCATGCAAGGATGGAGACTAGGCTTAATCTCATGCAATAGGAAAGGCAGACCTTAGCCTTATGCAATTGAGGAGGCAGGGCTTAGCCTCATGCAAGGTGGAGACTGAGCTTAGTCCCATGCAATGGGAAGGCAGAGCTTAGCCTTATGCAATTAAGGAGGCAGGGCTTAGCCTCATGCAAGGATGGAGACTAGGCTTAGTCTGATGCAATAAGAAAGGCAGAGATTAGCCTTATACCATTGAGGAGGCAGGGCTTAGCCTCATGCAAGGATGGAGACTAGGCTTAGTCTGATGCAATAAGAAAGGCAGAGATTAGCCTTATACCATTGAGGAGGCAGGGCTTAGCCTCATGCAAGATTTGAGACAATGCTTAGTCTCATGCAATGAACAGATAGTAGGTAAGAACAGAGTATTTATTAGCTGGAGATATATTTGCTCTTAGAAGATTTTGTCGTTATGAAGACAGTGGTTATAAGAAGCGCACGTACTTGCGACTATTCCTTGTTCCCGCATCCAAAGGAAAATTGTGAGTTTTACAGGGAGGTTGGTTCGTGTCTTCGCCTGCTTGCTTTGACTTGCTTTTCTTTGCACTGCATTGAAATCCCGCTCGAGTTACCATGCGTATCATCCATCTAAAAATAATGTTTCAAAAAACATGTGTGCATAGTTATTTAAAACACAGTAATATGCAATATTAAATAAATTAGATGAACCACTTACTGTGACACTATCAGAGACATTGCGACCTCCTCGTCGTCGAATTTTGAGGGCCCTCCTCAAAATTCTGCCTCGGTTATTCAGACGAATTTCTAGTCGTTCCTCATACGGTGCCATTAGGTGAACTTGCTTCAAAATTTTGAGGATCCTCCTCAAAATTGTGCCCCAGTTTCTGATTGTGGGGAAAATGAAAATTTTATTAAATTGTGACCGAACCCACAGGGCTTCTTACGTATCCCCTCTTAAACGAGAATCAGGTTAAGCGTAATTCAGTTACATCAAATAAGAGAATGTAAACAATCCTAAACATAGTATCTCTTGAGTGCGTCCGAGTTGATAGGTTTTTTCTCCATCCGTTTCTGCAAGTATGAGTGCTCGTCCTGTTAGTACTCTGTGAATCATGTAGGCCCATTGCCAATTGGGTGAAAATTTCCCTTTGGCTCCATCTTGATGCGGGAAGATCCGCTTCAGTACCAGCTGCTACGGTGCGAACTGTCTGGGTTTGACCCTTTTGTTGAAAGCTCTGGACATTCTTTTGTGATAAAGCTGACCATGACACATTGCATTCATTCTTTTCCCATCAATGAGAGCTAATTGCTCATAGAAACTTGTTACCCACTCTGCGTCACTGAGTTCGGCTTCCTGTATAATTCTCAAGGAAGGAATTTCTACCTTGGCGGGAATGACGGCTTTATTATCGTAGACTAGTAAGTAAGGAGTTGCCCAGTTGATGTGCGGACTGTGGTACGGTATCCTAATAAATAAAATGGTAACTTACCATGCCACTACTTGTGATTCTCTACCATCTTCCTTAGTATCTTCTTAATGTTCTTGTTGGCAGCCTCCACAGCTCCATTCATTTGGTGCCGGTATGTTGTGGAGTTCTTATGCATGATTTTGAAGGTCTCGCACATAGGTTTCATTAGGTCACTGTTGAGATTGGCGGAATTGTCAGTGATGATGGATTCTGGAAGCCCGAATCGGCAAACAATACGGTCTCTGATGAAATCTGCGACGACTTTCTTGGTTCAGCTTGGTAAGATGAATCTTCAACCCATTTTGTGAATTAGTCTGTGGCCACTAGAATGAACCTGTGATCATTTTAAGCGATGGGATCGATTGGTCTAATGACATCCATTCCCCAGGAGGCAAAAGGCCAAGGTGCACTTGTTGCATTAAGTTCATTTAGAGGTACCCGTATCATATCTATGTGTATCTGGCATTGATGACATTTCTGGACATACCGGATGCAATTTGTTTCCATAGTCATATAAAAATATCCTGCTCTAAGTTTATTCTTGGCTAAGACGAAACCATTCATATGTGGGCCGCAGGTTCCAGCTTGTATCTCTTCAAGCAGTTTGAAAGCTTCCTTGGCGTCAACACACCGTAATAGTCTAAGGTCTGGAGTCCTTCTATATAGAATTCCTCCGCTTTGGAAGAAATTATTGGAAAATATCCGGAACGTACGTTTCTGAGTATGATTTGTATGCTCTTGATATTCTCCTTTTTTCAAATATTCCTTGATATCGTGAAACCATGGATTTCCATCTGTTTCTTCTTCAATATGAGCATAGTAAGCTGGCTGATTATGGATTCTTATCGTAATGGGATCAATGAAATTCTTGTCCTGGTGTTGTATCATGGAGGACAAGGTGGCCAGTGCATCTGCAAACTCATTCTGGATTCTTGGGACATGTTTGAACTCTATCTTCGTGAATCTCTTCATCATCTCTTGTATGTGATGCAGATATGGTAGTATCTTGGTGTTCTTCGTAGCCCATTCTCCTTGTACCTGGTGTACTAGCAGGTTTGAATTACCAATCACCAGAAATTCTTGGATATTCATGTCAACAGCCTAATTAAGCCCTAATATTCAAGCTTCATACTCCGCCATATAATTGGTGCATGGGAATCTGAGTTTTTCGAACACCAGGCAATGTTGACCGATTTCTAACACCAAAACGGCTCTGGTACCTAATCCTTTGAAATTTGTAGCTCCATCGAAGAACATTCTCCACCCGCCGTAGGCTTCAGCAATATCCTCTCCTACGAATGACACTTCTTCATCAGAAAAATACGTTTTTAGTGGTTCGTATTCTCTTCCTACACGATTCTCTACAAGATGATCCGCTAACGCCGGTCCTTTAACTTCCTTCTGAGTTAGATAAACGATGTCAAATTCACTCATCAATATCTGCCATTTTGCTAGCCTTCCTATAGGCATGGGCTTCTGGAAGATATACTTCAAAGGATCCATCCTTGATATGAGATATGTGGTATAGGCGCATAAGTAGTACCTTAATTTCTGGGCTACCATGTTAGAGCACAACAAGTGCGTTCCAGCAGAGAATACCGTGCTTCGTACGGTGTGAACTTCTTACTCAGATAATGTATGGATTGTTCTTTTCTTCCTGTCTTGTTATGTTGTCCTAAGACACAACCAAAAGCCCCATACGGAGAGGTAGAGTAGCAGTGGTCTACCAGGTTCTAGTGGCAATAGGACTGGTGTTGTGGATAAATAATCTTTGATTTTGTCAAAAGCCTTCTGGCAGTCTTCATTCCAACTGGTGGCGGCATTCTTCTTCAACATTTTGAAAATCGGCTCACATATCACAATTGATTGTCTATGAAGCGGCTGATGTAATTGAGACGCCCCAAGAAACACATTATGTCTTTCTTGCTCTTTGGAGGTGGTAAATCCTGGATAGCCTTGACCTTTGAATGGGTCTAGCTCAATTCTTCGGAAGCTGACGATGAATCCTAGCAATTTTTCATCAGGAACTCCAAAGGTACATTTTGCGGGATTCAATTTCAAATACCTCCGAAGTCGGTCAAAGAACTTTCTCAAATCTGCTATGTGATCTGTAGCCTTCTTGGATTTGATGATGACGTCATCTACATATACTTATATCTTCTTGTGTATCATTTCATGGAAAATAGTTTTCATGGCTCTCATGTAAGTGGCCCCAGCATTCTTTAGAACAAACGACATTATTTTTTAGCAGTACACTCCCTATGGTGTGATGAAAGCTATTTTCTCGGCATCTTCTTCATCCTTCCAAATCTGATGATGACCCACGAAACAATTTACAAAGTATTGGAGTTCATTCATGGCGCAAATGTCGATTAGTATATGTATGTTTGGTAGTGGGAAATCATCTTTGGTACTTGCTCTATTTAGGTCCCGATAGTCGACACACACCCTAACTTTCCCGTCCTTCTTCGGAACTGGCACAATGTTGGCCAACCAAGTCGGATATTCAACTACCCTGTGGACCTTAACTTTGATTTGTTTGGTGACTTCTTCCTTGATTTTCAGACTTATATCCGGTTTGAACTTTCTAAGCTTCTGCTTTACCGGCGGACACATCAGATTGGTGGGTAGCTTATGAGCCACTATGGATGTGCTTAATCCGGTCATATCATCATACGACCATTCGAAAATGTCTTTATACTCTTTCACGAAATGAGTGTACTTTTCCTTCTCTGATGGTAACAAATGTATGCTTATGCCAGTTTCTTTGATTGTTTCGAAGTCTCCCAAGTTGACTATCTCCGTTTCATCCAAGTTGGACTTAGGCTTATTTTCAAAGTTCCTCAGGTATTACATCTTCTTCTTCTATTTCTTCCGAGTCACTATCCTTATGTTGCGTTATCTCATTACATGTCACAGTCGTTGGTTCATCAAGGTAAGAAATAGTAATGCTATAGAGATAAAAATAAAGAGAATAGTAATAAATAATAAAATATTAAGCCATTAATAAATATCGAAGTCAAACAAAAGCGATTTTAAGGATTCAAATAATATTTCTAAAACGAAATAATGAAAATGTTTTTTTTTTTTTTGCAAATACTCAAAAGCATTATTTTCAAAAATAAATGACACTATTATCCAGGCTACCCCAGGACTCGGCTGGCCCTTGATGGTGTGGCTTTCCGATTTATGTGAACGTCTCCTTTATCCACTGTCCGGATGACGGGCCCTTCCCCTTCCTCCTCCTCCTCCTCCTCCTCAACTATTACACCGTAATCCATGTCTTCCTCTTCTAAAAATAGATCATTCAAACCAGCTAGCAATTTGTCCTTTTCGGAGCCCCACATCATATCAGCTTGATGGAAGGATTGGCTCAGATGCGGTATTATCTATTCAAGAGGGTAGTAAGGACCGCGCCATGATGGCGACCAATTCTGATACTCATGCCAGGTGTACTGATATCCCAATCCAAAGGTCATTCCGTGACGTTTCAGCTGTATTGGTTTGTCAATACCCTGGAGATTCTTTCAAAGCCCTTTATCAGGTTCATACCCTGCCCATGCCAATATTCTCTCTATTTTGATGCTCCACCACTTGTCCTTTTTAATTGCATTAATGCGCTCAATGTGATGGTAGGTTTCTCCGCCCAACTTCCTTCTATTCTCCACGACCGGAACAGTTTGATTGGTGTAAATGGGATTACTCCCATCTCTGTAAATGATCACCTCCTGATGGTTCCATTAAAACTTCACAACCTGGTGTAAAGTGGATGCTACAGCCCTAATGGCGTGTATCCAAGGTCATCCCAGCAATAAATTATATGAGGCAGATATGTCGAGTAATTGGAATTCGACATCAAACCAGGTCGTGCCCATTTGTAAGCAAAGGTTGGTTTCTCTGATCATGGCCCTTTGAGATCCATCGAACGCTTTTACATGCATAGTTATTGCTCGTACCTTAGCAATCCTTTGCCCAATCTCTTCAAGGTCGTCAACAGACAGATGTTGAGACTGGAACCTTTATCTATCAAAACCATAGCAATGAATTTCTCTTCACATTATACCATGATGTGCAGCACCCTGTTGTGGATTAATGCTTCCGGTGGCAATTCGTCTTCATGGGAAGTGATCTTATGGCTTTCCAATACTTTTCCGACCATGTTAGCTATTTCCCTACTGGTAATATTTTTGGGTACGTAAGCTTCATTTAATACCTTCATCAATCCATTCCTATGTGCTTCAGAATTCTGCAGTAATGATAAGATAGATATCTGAGAAGGGGTTCTGTTCAGATGGTCCACTACAGAGTATTCTCTCTCTTGCACCTTTCCCCAAAGATCATCCGGGCCGGTTTCAATGATAGGCTGTTTGGAGGTGGCTTCTTTACTTTTTCCCCCTAGATGCTCAGGTGTGTAAACTCTGCCAATCTGGGTCATCCCTTGGGCTGCACCAGTTTCTTCCATTTTCACTTTTCTTTTCCTTCTCGCTTCTGCAACATAGTCCCAGGGTACGACTTTGGAATTAAAGGATGGTGTGGGTGCTACCCTCACAGTGAAGGGCATGGTCACTTCTACTTCAAACGGAGCAGGTGCAGCTGCAGGTGTTGTTACTTCCACCTCCAATAGAGTTGGTGCGACTACTTCAACTTCGACTGATGGGTGTAGTTGTACCACAATAGGAGTGAGAGTGACTGCAGGTTTCTTAGGATCATCCCATTCTCGAATAAGTCCAATTGACCCTTCCGGGTCCCATTCTTCAATAGTCTCTATCATATTCACCCCTTCGCCCATATGATCCGAGAGGGGATTGTTGCGGACGTTTGGTGCATCCTCTTTTGCTTGCATAACCTTGGTATCTATTAACATCTGGATCTTGTATTTCAGAGTGCGACATTGATAAATGGTATGACCCTTCATGCCGAAATGGTAGGCACATGTCTTATTTGGATTGACCCATTGAGAGTATTTTTCAATGGCCACAACGGGAATATGAGTGACATAACCACCAGCTTTCAGTCTCTCATATAACTAACTGATAGGTTCAGCAATAGGGGTGTATTGTCTGGGCGGCCTGCAATCGAAATTTGGTCTGGGGTTTTGATAGTTTTGGTGGGCTGGCGGTGATTGGTAATATGTTGGTTGAGTGTTATAAGTATGGTAGGGGGTGGCGGGTTGCGAATATCTGGGAGGTGAAGGTTGATATGTGGGTGGAGGTGTTTGGTATGTGAGAGGAGATTTTGGACCTTGGGCCACCATCACGGCCCCTACTTCCTTCTTCTTGGACATGCTTCATGACTGCAAGGCCTTGTTAGTAGCTTGTAATGCCTCAAAATTGGTTACCATCCTGCTTTTAATTCCTTCTTCGTATCTTTCTCTCAATTTGATGATGTTGGAGGATTTGTGATTTTCAATAACCATTAACCTCTCGTAATATTGCGGATCATGGGCCCGGACAAAGAATTTGTTCATCTGTTCTTCTTCCAATGCCGGCCTTACTTTTGTAGCTTCCAATCTCCACCGCGTAGCATATTCACGAAAAGTATCTGTCGGCTTCTTCTTAAGATTCTGGATATAGAAGACATTGGTGTATTCTCCCTATTGAATCTGAACTGATCCATGAAGTCTAACGCCATGCTTACCCAGTTAACCTACTTCTTTGGATTTTGACTGATATACCAAGATAGAGCGTCTCAAGTGAGGCTCCTCATGAATAACTTCATGCGAATTCTTTTATCTTTTCCAAATCCTACGAGCTTTTCACAGTATGTCCTCAGATGCACCTTTGGGTCACCTGTTCCCTCAAACATCTCGAACTTGGGAGCTTTGTAACCCTCTAGTAGTTCTACGTCCGGCTCAATACACAGATCTAGTTCAAACCCTCAATGCATTTACCCCCTTCGACGCCTTGGACTCGACTTGTGAGCTTCTTAAGTTCCTCTGCCATATTCTTGATGAGAAGGTCCTTCTTTGCGGATTCTGGTGTGTATGGGTTTTGTTGTGAAGGATAAGGTAGAGCTTCTACGTATATGGGGTTATTTTGATGGATACGGGGGATTTAGGTGTAGTGGTGATTATTGGTTGTGTCCTGTGGAATGGTGGCAGGTTGTGGTGTGTTTTGAGGAGTATGGTAGGTGGTAGCCTGTGGGTACTACGTTGGATGATGTTGGTGCTGAGTAGGAGTTGGTACGGATGGGGGATTAGGATTTTGGGGAGGTGTGGCTTATTGATGAGGTGCGGGAGGATTTTGCGGATGCTGGTTTGGTGTGTTTTGAGGAGGCACTAGGTTTTGGGCATTCTGTTGGTTGATATCTGGGACGTTCAATGTGAGGGAGAGGTTTGCCAAGTTACGGACTTGCTCAAGTTCCCCTTGTAAATCCAGTATTTTCTTCTCCAATCGTAGGAACAAATCATTCTGAGCCGGAGTACTTTGACAATCTGAAGTCTCAACATTATCTGCATGTGTAGCGTTGTCTTTCCTGATACCACTCATGTCGTCCATCTTAGCTTTTCCCTTGATTTTAGGATCACTCGGAGGAGGAGGAGGTGGAGGACCTCTGGATCTGGTATGATATGCTGATGATGCCAATATGCACGAACCAACCTTAGGGGATGGAAATAATCAAAACAAAGAAAAGCAAAAAGGTAAACAAGTCAGTAGGTAGTTTTCAAAGGATATTTGCTGTTTTTAAACACGTATTGCGGAATTATAAATTCGCGTCCTAGTTTTAGGGACCTCATTATGCCCGAGTTAGGCCTAGCGACATATAGATTTGGAGAAAACTCAATGCCGATAATTGCGTCATTTCATTAATATGATAAATAGACCAAATCCCTACTAAAACAACAATAATTATAAAGAGTCACTAGTGTCATTTTCCTTATTACAATTGAATTCTAAAACAAATCTAGAAAACATGTAAATATTAATCCTAATCTACTCGGTCCCAGAGGGACCTTCTCCAAGCTTGGCCTTCTTTATCCCCATCGATCAAATTCCCCAAGTCGTGCATGTACAACAGCAGATACGCCTTTGCTAGATGTCCTCCTTCATTTCCCTCTGCATTCTGAAATCCATAAATCTTTTCCTCATCTTCCCATCAAGCTCCATCAAACCCTGCTCTAAATACTCCAACCTCTCTGTTGATTTGGTAGTGATTCCTCTCCATTCATTGATTGCTTCCATGCCCACTTTGTGTTGTTCCAAGTGCCTGGCCTCAGATTCAAAGATCTTTTTGCGTATCCTCCTGTATTTTACTTGTGCTTCGGCAGTGTCGTCTATGACCCTATTTCCCAAATCAATCCCTGGCTTGACTTCTCGTGCTATGTCATCGTCCAACCATGCTGGGTAGAAATACACATGGTCGGCATGATACTGATCTGGCTCGATGGTATCCTTTTCCATAATGATCTTTGGATGCCACATATGTTGTTCCTCGCACTTGAATGGAATGGCATCACCCTGGAAATCTGCTTTGTAGTGAACCATCTTGGAAAATCGTGGTATGACTTGTTTCCTCCCAGCCTACATCATGACTCTGATAGGAGCATAAGGATAGATACCCTTAACCCGATCAGCACTAGGTGTGGAACATCTCTTGACCCGATGATGAACTCGCTGGTGGGAACCACTCGAACATCTAATGGACCTTGTCGTCAGTCAAATTGTTAAAGAAGTGTATATCGTTTCCTGGTTGTGCAAACCTGTTCGGGATGAAAGTCATTATTTTTGGATGGTGAAAAGCTATGTGGTCATTCCATGGTCGACGCGGAAATTCCTGATGGTATTGTCCCCTTTGAAGATGTTCTAACAGCCGTATTTGTAGTAACAGATTGCAACCCTCAAAATGCCTATATCCTTTGTAGCAGCGGTCCAGGGCTCGGTATATCTCTACAACAATCATTGGGATAATAGTGTAAGTTTGTTCAATCGATTCCTTCCATTAAGGTATTGGTAACCACAACTAAGAGAGTGTGGATCCTTTGTCCTTGTATTGGGAATACTAGCATCCCCAGAAAACAGACGATGAACAAAAAAACCTAGCGATGAGTCCAACCCGGAGAAGTGATGGAAAACTCATCATGATAGAGGCGGTAGGACTTGTTATGCCCATAACATTCAGAAAGGAAGTCGAAAGGTATATAAGACTTCTTCAGGCAAACTAACTCATCATTCCTTCTAAAACCCATCATTTTCAGAAACCCTTGAGAAGTGCGATTTTTTGATACCAACAGAGTAGGGCTATCCCAGAAAAGCCCAGCAAAGCCTCCTATTTCCTAAAGAAGGGGAGTCATCTTTATATCACTGAAACGGAAAACAACCCTCTTTTCATCACAGAACATAGTAGCGGCCTCAATCAGTATATTGTTTGGTTGATTCCTGAGAACTCTTTTCACATGGTTTATGTCGTTTGGCGAGAGATTTTCCCACCAATCTAGAAACAAAGGTGGGATACTTCGAACCATGCCAATCCTGGGGACTTCGTGCCTCATTTCTGTAAAATAGATAAAGTTAGCCCTTTCCCCCTCCGGATTCGACTATTTATACATTAATGATCAACATATCAACACGTTTTCTCCAAATAATGCACATATCATGATTGTGCCCGTTGGGATTATGGAAATCCCGATGGGCTTTGGACAAGGCTTGCCTTAAAGAGTTATTATGCGGACATCGTTCTAATCCATGCTAGGTTTAGACATGATGCATGCACAGTTAACATCAGAGTGGGGTTTCTATAAGAGTCTAGACCGGTACCCTCAAGTGAACAACTCGAAAGGGAAAGGCACGAAACTGTCGATTGCACCGGTGATTGACTAGTATTACCGCAAATAAGCCTTTCCAAATTTAAAAAGGGTGATATAGGAAGAGCGCGGACACTCATCAAGTGCCGCTATGGTATTAATTGCGCATGAATAGAATATGATGTGGAACATGATTTATGAAAAGATAAAATAACACGTTGTCAAGTATTTTTCATGATGAAAGCAATAAATGCAGTATTTAATAAATGTAAAGACAAAAAAGAAAGAAAAACAGGGAAGAAGTTAGTTCGCACAATGTAAAAAAATTGTAATAAAGCAAATAAAGGGGTGAGGATTGGGAAAGACATGATATAACAAAATTTAAAAGTTGAAGCCAGTGAACATGATTAGGAAATAAAAGGGTCAATTCAAATTTTAACCAAATTAAGCGAAGAGTTGCACGTGAGTTCATATGAATGGGAAATAGGGAAGAGGGTGTGCACGTAGGAATAAAAAGGGAAAATGGTAGTGGGATATTCAAGTGACAGCAAAATAATAAAGACACGCTTATCGGGAGAGACTAATTCATATAGACTAAGTTCGCAATAGTAAGAGCCTAAAAATATCCTCAGCATAGTCGCCATGTTGTCGCACCCCTTTTCTTGCGAAATCAGTTTCGACACATGACAACTCTTTTAAGGAAGGGTATTAAAAGAGAGAGTCACCACCTAACGGATTAACGTGCGTTAGGGCACCTATTTGCAGATAACTCTGGATTAACCAGTTTGTGTCACCAAAGATCGGGTAAGGGCTCAAATTACCTTGAAGAGAAGGTGTTAGGCACTCCTCGAGGTCCACAACGGTGGATCCCGGCCGAACTCGAATATATATGAATTATTCTAAGAGAAGAGAAGAAATTTGGGCGAACAAAATAAAATGATTAACTTTAAACAAAGGTGGGGGGTTTTAGCCTAAAGGATCACCTCGTGAAATATAAATAATATTTTGTAACTCCCTCAAGATGAGGTGTTACTCATATTATTCAGCGGGCACATACTATCATCTCCTCCTACCTGATTACTATTTTAATTTGTTTACCTAAAGCGCATTACTCAATTCTAAGTCGCACTCTATGCGTGCACTACCCGTCCCATGCCTATGGTCCAAGAGGCATTTGGACCTCTATTTCAGGGTGGTTCTAGACTTTAACTCAGGTTTCTCAAAAGGGAAAATACTAGGCGAGATACAAAACATTTCGGACTTTCACATATAAGAAAATAAGGGCTTAATTTAGCCTTCACACTTAGATAACAAATGCACACGAAACTGATTAACATTGACAATTGCAGATTTGCACCATTTAAGGTTGCAGAAACTTATAGGCAAGATTTCTTTGTGATACTGAATTAACGAGCAGACAGTTTATACGCAGAAGCCATACGCTTTCCAAAAGCCTACATAATTTGCCTACTGATTTTAAGCATAAGGGGATTAAACCTATAGGCATGATGTATAGGTGTTATATGCAATAATGAATAGTGGTAATCACAAAAGAATATTCGGAATTACTTATTTAGTCCTATAGGCATGTTTTCTAGTGATGATAATGAAATAGTGTTGAAAACTCCTGAATAAACGAGCAAGATGATAATTAAACTGGTTCAGACCTACATGCATGATTTCTAAAATTAAAGCCGATTTTAGATCCTATAGACATGATTTCTAGCATTTGTGAATAGGGCAGCATGTAAACAGAATCTGGCACGCACATTGAATCATACAATTCCCTATAGGCATGGTTTCTAACAAGCAAAAATAGAACACAACTGAACCAAGTGATGAACCTATAGGCAGGATTGCCAACATATAATGATTGAACATAACAGAATACCTATAGGCATGATTTCTAACACACGACAACTGAACACATTATTGAACCTATAGGCAGGATTTCTACCCAATTTAATGCAAGTATAATATAAAAATTCCTTTCCCAATTTCACTAATACCCCAAAATGTTATTACAATAATTATTACGGACTCGGAATGAATAACATAAATTACAGTGTAGAATAGTTATAGGGAGCGTACAGTAGGCCCAAAATACACCTAGACAGGACAGACCTTCATTCTCACAATTCACAACAGCCCCAAAGTTACATACTCATAAACATAAGCAACCAGGAATTGAGTGATTCACCCAGTGAGCACAAGACAGAGGTGAGCATATAGAACCAAGGCCCTAGTGAGTCAGAGTTCCCAAGGGCTTCAAGAACTCAGGGCAGTGCTCACACTAGGGTGGTTAACAAAGACAGTTTAGAGGAAGGATTGGGGATCAGATCCAAGTGTGTCAGAATTCACGAGGGTCTCAGATGAACCCTGAGCAGTGCTCACACCAGGGAGGCCAAAGGACATAACCTAGATAGCCTTGGCTTGAAGCCGGCTAAGAATGGGATTCAAAAGAACTTAGGTAACCGGGAAAGAAAGGACCAAAATTGAGAAAATAGGAATTGGGGATTTAAACAGACAACCAAATTGAGTTGACAAGTAAATACTTAAACAAAATCATAGAAGTTAGAGAAAAACAAGCTTAATAAAAATGATAAACATGCTCCACATTATAGCACAACATCAATCACATGCTAAAGAAAAGTTGACAAAGAACATGTTTGCAGATTTGGCAAGATCATAGGTGAAGAATAAGTTAAAACATGGCTGAATTAGGCTAAGTACATAATCTAGTATTATCATCAACAAAAACAGGACAGCATTGTGATGAGTCAAATAATCATAGAAGGGGAAGGGCATCATGCTAGTGGAGGGGTGAAATAACAGTCACAAATTAAAACATCTATACAAACTATTCTTCAAAGTAGCAGGTAAAATTGTCATAGTGGCCTAACAAAAGATGATCCAGTTTGTATCAAGGGTTAAAGCATTAATTCGAACACGATGAGATAAATATTCCAAATTGCAAGCAAACACAAGAAGGATGTGGGGTCGAGTGATCATGTTGACACAATAGCACAGAGGTAGATTATAACTAATGTGAGAGTCTTAACACAGGCTAACACAAATGTGAGGCATTCGCTATAGGTATTCAGGACAAATGAGTAAACATGTTCATAGGCATTCAGGAATCAATACACTAACTGAATAGACCTTAAGAAAGTTCAGATAACTTTAGAACTGGTAACATTAGGAGCAGTTAAGTGTTAAAGAGACTAAGACATACAAAGTTGATAATAAAATCATATTGAACCATGGATTCAGTAGTAATAACATATGCCAATCAGATACATGTAAGAAAGAAATTGTAGAAGTTAAGTAACTCACCAGTTAAGCGGAAAAAATGCACAAAATAATAGAAGTCCACAATATAGCAAGATTTCAAAACTGAATGGCCTTGGCATCTAGCTAGACAAGGTCAGAATATAGAATGCAAAATCAGGATAACTTTTAGGTCTAGTAAGACTATATCGAGTTCAGAAAGGGGTAGTCGTAGCTTTTCTAAAGGGAGTGGGGGAAGAGTTTATATAGTGATAGAAATAACCACATAAACATGGAAAACAAATCTTTCAGATGCAAGTAGGTTAGAAAGAAAATATTCCGGAATCAATTAAAGGTAATTTAGGGCACAAATCAAGGATTCAGTAAATCGGGAAAACACACAAAATTGTTCAGAATATTTAAGGCAGACATTAAAGTAAAAATTAGGGAAACACAAATAATACCAAAACACAAAATCATTTAGAATATTTAGACAAATATTAAAGTAAAAATTAGGGAAATATAAGGAAAGAGAGTAATCGAACACAAAAAAAGGAAAGATTCATCAGAGTCTGTATGAAAAAGGAAAAAGTTTAAAACCCTAGTTATAGGGAAACTGTGAAATTAGCGGGATATACAAAAATAAAGTAAAAATCACACAAAATAGGATGAATAGAGGCATAATAGCATTAAAATCATAAAATCGTACAGATTTTGGTCCGATTGAAAAGGTTTGAAAACCCTAATTTGGGGTAGGTAAGAATCATCAACAGATATGGAAAATATTCATTACTCACAAAGAATCGATGATGAACATAGACAGAATAGCCACAGAAATAAGAGAATCGAACCGATTCGGTTTGATTTTGGCGAGATTTTCTTGCCATGTTTGGCGAGATTTTCTTGCCATGTTAGGAAAGAAACTAGATAAAATCATACGCGAGTAACCAGTAGTGAGGAGAGGTAAATAAGGCAAGAGAATCCATGGTGGATTCCATTTTGGGACAAGATTTAGAGGGGTTCAGAGAGACATCGGATAGGGTTCATGAGAGATAAGAGACGAGAGGATTCAAGGGCGGCGGGGTGGTGAGGAGTGATTAGGGTTAGGGGCTTGGGCATAGTTAAAGAGGAGGGTGTAACGTGGACCGTTGATCTCAAAGATCAACGGCCACGATTTATATGGGTTCTGGGTCGGGTGGTTTAAACGGGTATGGGGTTAGGCTAATAGGTCTTAGGCCAGGGTTAATTGGGATAGTGTAAGGGTGTTGGCTAGTGTATTGGGTAGTTTTAGGTCCGAAAAATAGGAGGAATTTAGGGCTAGATTTTAAATACCCAATTTTAATCAAATAAATAATTTATAAAAATAGTAAATAAATACCAAAATATCATGTGTGCCTAAACATGATTAAAAATAATTTCTTAACATTACAAAGATATAAAAAGTTAATTTGTTAAAAAAATAATGTAATTTATATTTGTATGGTCTATTATTGCAAAAACAAGCAATTTAGCCAAAAATGTAATTCAAATTATAAGAAATGCACTGAAAATATTTAAAACCTAAGATTGATATAAATGACACATAGGTGATTAAATCATCATAAAAATAATTTGGAAGGTGATTATTAGACATTTATATAATAAAATACATAAATAAACTAGTTTAAAGTCTTTAAAATTATGGAAAATTATAAAAAAATATTTGTATAAATCAAATGATGATGCATATGCATTATTTTGAAAGTGCATATATATATTTGGAAAATATGAGGGAAAAATTAGGTATCAACAATGCCAGTTATCAACATAGCGGCGCTTGATGAGTGTCCGCATCCTTCCAAACTTACCCTTTTAAATCGGAAAGGCTTATTTGCGGTAGACTAGTCGATCAGCGGTGCAGTCAAGGTCCCGTGCCTTTCCCTCTCAAATTGTACTCTTTAGCGTACCAAACTAGACCATTCTAAAAACCTTACTCCAATGTCAAATGTACATGAATCATGTTAAACCTAGTACGGGTTAGAACAAGCCGCTAAGATAAGCCTTGTTTAAAGTCCGACGGGATTTCCACAATCCCAATGGACACCATCATGTTATGTGCATTGCTTGGAGAAAATATGCCAATATGTTGATAATTATTGTGTAAGTGGTCAAATCTGGAGGGGGAAAGGGTTAACATTATTTGTTTGCAGAAAATGAAGCATGAAATCCCTAGGTTCGACATGGTCAAAAACATCCCACCTCTGCCACTTGATTGGTGGAAAGACCTTGCGCCTTGCGACAAGAATCATGTGAGAAGGTTACTTGGTGAATTGCCATCTTTTCTTAATATCCAACCAAATAGAGCATTGATTGAGGCCGCTACCATGTTCTGGGATGAGAACAGAGCGGTCTTCTGATTTGGTGACATAAAAATGACTCCTCTCTTAGAAGAAATTGGAGGCTTCGCTAAGGTGCCATGGGTTAGTCCGAGGTTACTAGTACCAGAGAACCACACCCCTCACGATTTTCTAAAGATGTTGGGCTTTAAGAAAAATGAATAATTGCTCTGCTTAAAGAAATCCTACATCCCTTTTGGGTTTCTTTATGAGCATTATGGACATAGTAAGTCGTATCGTCTTCATCATGAGGAACTCGCCATTATTTCCCTAGGTTGGACGCACCACCGGGTTTATGTGTTCATCATCTGCTTCTTGGGTTTGTTGATATTTCTAATGAAAAGGGGAAGGATCCACACTCTTTAGCCATGCTTGAAAGGACTTTAATGGAGGGAATTGAGGGGAAAACCTACACCATCATCGTCATGATCCTAGATGAACTGTACCACTCTAGATCGGTGCAAGAAGGGATTCGGACATTTTGAAGGTTGTAATATGTTACTACAAGTCTGGCTATTGGAACACTTTCATAGGGGGGGAATATCATCAAGAGCTTCTGCGACGGCCAACGAATGACTAAATAGCCTACCACCATCAAAAGAAAATGACATTTATCCTAGGCAGGTTTGCAGAGCTAGGAAGTGATGTAAGTTGGGTGCGTTTCTTCACCAATCTGACAGATGAGAAGGTACATTGGATGTTTGAGTGGTTTCCTAGTAGTGAGTTCATCATCAGGTAGAAGGATACTACTCATTTGGTACCGATCGGGTTGTGAGGCATTTATCCTTATGCTCCTACTAGGGTAATGAGACAACCAGGAAGAAAACAGGTCATACCTCGGGTTTCCAACATGGTTCAGTACAAGACAAATTTCAAAGGGGACATCATTCCTTTCAAGTTCGAGGCACAACATATGTGGAACTAGAAGGTCATTGTGGAAAGAAAAACTATTGAGCCAGACAGGTATCATGCCGGTCATGTGTACTTTCTATCCATCATGGTTGGTAGATGATATAGCCGGAGACGTCAAGCCGGAGACGTCAAGCCGGGAATCAATATGGAAAACAAGATCATTATTGATGTTGCTGAGCAACAGGTTAAATATAGGAGACTTCACAATTCGAGTCTGAAGCTAGGCATCTGGAACAACACAAAGTGGACATGGAGGCTATAAAAGAATGGACGGTAATCACCACTAAGTCAACATAGAGGTTGGAATATCTGGAACAGGGATGATGGAGCTTGAGGGGAAGATGAGAAAGAGGCTTTCAGATTGTCACGACACGGATGGCACTGAAGGAGGGCATCTAGCAAAGGCTTACTTATTATTGGATATGCGCGACCTAGGGAACTTGATTGATGGAGTCAAAAGAACCAAGCACGAAGAAGGTCCTTCAGGGGCCAAGTAGACTAGCAAATAATGTTCTTCAGTTTTCTAGCTTAATTTTAGATTTCAATTGTAATAAGGCTAAATGTCATTAGTAACTTTATTATTATCGATTTAGTAAAGGTTTGGCTCATTTTCGCATTAATGAAATGACACAATTATTGGCATCGATTTTCTCCAAGTCTATATGTCGCTTAGGCCTACCTCGGGCACAACAAGGTCCCCAAATTAGGGCGTGAATTGTTGCATGACTTTGCGAAACATGTTTAATACTGCAAGCATTCTTTCAATATCCATTACTTACTTTGTTACCTTTTGCCTTTTCTTTATTTTGATTATTCCCATTCCCCAAGGTTGATTCATGCATACTGGCATTGTCAGCATATCACACCAGATCCGGAGGTCCTCCACCTCCTCCTCCACCAAGCAATCATAAAGGCAAGAACAAAGGAAAAGCAAAAATGGATGATCTGAGTGGTATTAGAAAGGATAATGCTACCATGGAAGACAATGTTGAAACTTCGGATGGCCGAAGCATTCCGGCACAGAATGAACTGCTCTTACGTCTGGAACAGAAAATCTTGGAGTTACAAGGTGAACTTGAACAGGTCCAAAACTTGGCAAACCTCTCTCTCACACTCAATGTCCCTGATATTAACCAACAAAATCTAGCTACCCAGAACCAAATGCCACCGCAAAACACGCAAAACCAAAACCCGGCACCAAACCATACATCACTACACCAGTACCCCACACCTCCTCAAAACCTTAATCCCCCCCAGTACCAACTCCTCAACAACACCATCACCATCCAACCCAATACCCACAGACTACTACTTATCACACTTCCCAGAACGTACCATAACCTACTCCTGATCCCCAAAACTCAACAAATGACCACCCTTATGCCCAGATTCCCGGAGTCCATCAAAGAAATCTAATAGATGTGGAAACCATACCCCACATCCCGCAAAAAACCCTATAAATACAGGAATCAATCGATAAGGATCTGCTCATTAAGAATACAACGGAGGAACTCAATAAGCTCACTGGCAGAGTTTAGAATGTCGAAGGTGGTAAAGGCATTGAAGGTTTAAACTAAGAAGACTTATGCATTCACCCAGATGTGGAATTGTCAGAGGGTTACAAACCTCCCAAATTTGAAATGTTTGATGGAACTGGTGATCCGAAAGTGCATCTGAGGACATATTGTGCAAGCTTGTAAGAGTTGGCAAAAACGAACAAATCCACATGAAACTATTCATGTGAAGCCTCACAAGAGATGTGTTGTCTTGGTATATCAGCCAGAAACCGAAGAAGTGGGTTGTTGGGTAAGCATGGTGTCAGATTTCATGGACAGATTCAGGTTCAACACAAAATGCACCAGATGTTTTCTACATTCAAAACCTCAAGAAGAAACCAACGAAAACCTTCTGTGAGTATGCCACTCGATGGAGACCTAAGGCTGCAAAAGCAAGGCCAGCACTCGAAGAAGAACAAATGAACAAGGTCTTCGTCAGAACTCAAGACTTGCAGTATTATGAAAGCTTGATGGTTATTGAGAAACACAAATTCTCCGACATCATCAAGCTAGGAGAAAGAATAGAAAAAGGGATTAAGAGTGGGATGGTGACAAATTTTGAGGAACTGCAGGCCACAAACAAGCCTTTCAATTAGGAGGTATTTCAAAGAATAAAGAAGTAGGTGCCATAATGGTAGCCCAAGGTCCTAAGTCTCTTCTCACATACCAAACACCTCCACCTACATATCAACCTTCACCCCTCATATACCAACAACCCGCTACCACCTACCACGCCTATAACACCCAATCTGTATATTAACATTCACCTCCACCTGCTCCACAAAACTACCAAAAACCACGACAAAACTTCGATCGCAGACCACCTAGATAATACACCCCAATTGCTGAGCACATAGACCAATTATACGAGAGATTGAAGGCTGATGGTTATGTCACTCCCATCCTTGCCGTTGCTATGGAGAATTCTTCTCAATGGATTAACCCCAATAAGAGATGTGCCTATCATTTAGGAATGAAGGGTCATACAATTGATGAGTGTCGCACACTGAAAGACAAGATTCAGACACTGATCGATAACAATGTCATATAGGCAAAGAAGACTGCACCAAATGTGTTTAACAATCCTCTCCCAGATCACAGAGGTAAGGAAGTGAATGTAATAGAGAATGGCTAAGAATGGGACCCTAAAGGGTCAATCAGACTCATTCGAGAGGGGGATGATCCTAAGACGTCTTTGGTCACACTCAAACCAGTTGTGGTACAAACCCAAGCACCGTTTGAGGTCGAAGTAACTGCACCCTTCACTGTTATGGTAGCTCCCACACCATCCTACAGTCTGATGTCATCCCATGGGATTATGCTGCGGAAGCCTGGAGAAACGAAAAAGCAAAGATGGAAGAGAAATGGTGCTATACAGGGCATGACTAGAACTGCCAGAGTTTATACACCTGAAAACTTTGGAGGAACAAGAAAGGAAGATGCATCTAAGCCGCCTATTGTCGGGACGGGTACTGATGACCTTTGGATAAAAGTAAAAGCAAGAGAATTCTCTATTTTCGATCACCTGAACAGAACTCCCGCTCAGATATCCATCATGCTACTGCTACAAAACTCCGACACACACAGGAATGCCTTGATAAAGTGCTGAGTGAAGCTTATGTACCCACCAACATCACTAGTGGGGTGATGGACAATATGGTCGGGCGGGTACTGGAGAGCCATAAAATCACCTTTCTTGAAGATGAGTTACCACCATAGCTAATAATTCACATCAGGGCATTACACATCACAGTGCGATTTGAGAATAAGTTCATCGCCAGGGTCCTAATAGATGGAGGATCCAGTCTCAACATATACCCACTAACTACTTCGAAGAGATTAGGTAAAGTCCTACATGAGATACGAATGGGAAGCATGAATATGAAGGCGTTTGATGGATCCCAAAGAGCCACAATCAGAGAAATCAACCTCAGCCTATAGATGGGCCCGACATGGTTTGATGTCGAGTTCTAAGTGTTGGATATATCTTCTACCTATAACTTATTGATGGGACGACCCTGGATACATGTCGTTGGGGCAGTGGCTTCTACTCTGTATCAGGCTATTAAGTTTGAATGGAATCATCAAGAATTGATTATCCATGGGGAAGGAAGTAACCCCATCTACACCTATCATACCGTTCCAGTCATTGGAAATAGGAAGAAGCTGAGTGGAGAGACGTACCATCGCATTGAGCGAGTCAACGCAATTGAAAAGGATCGATGTTGGAGTAACAAGATAGAAAGCATACTACTATGGACAGGGTATGAACCTGGCAAAGGTCTCGGCAAAAACCTTCAAGGGATCACCAAACTGGTACAACGGAAGCGTCATGGTACAACTTTCGGGCTTGGATATGAATATACTTGGAAAGAGTACCAGGATTGGTATACACCATGGCGTGGTCCTTATTATCCACTAGAACAACCGGTATCACCTCTGCATCAGACATTCCAACAAGTAGACATGATGTGGGGATCTGAGGAAGATGAAGTCTTAGTTGGCATGAAGAAGCTGATTCTAGATGAAAAAGATATGGATTGCAGTGCGGTAGTTGAGGAGGAGGAGGAAGACCTTATCATTCAGACCGTGGAGAAAGGAGTTTTTCTCAAGAACTGGACTACTGCACCATCCCGCGCCCGTCGAGTTTTTGGGTATCTTGGAAAATTAGCATCAATTGTTTTAAAAATAGTTTTGAGCATTTGAGACATTTTCAGTATTTTTTTTTGAAATAATGGCTCGAGTCATCGAGCTCCACTTGTTGACATTTTTAAAGATTTTATTAATGCATTACTACTTTTCATATTTATTAATATTCTCAACATTTTCTTCTTTACAACATTATTATTACCTATCTCGATAAACCTGCAACTGTGGCATGTAATGAGACAACGCAACATAAGGATAGTGATTTGGATATCTGGAAGATGATATAATACATGAGGAAATCGTCGGAGAAATGGAAAATTTTGAAAATAAACAAAAGTCTAACTTTGACGAAACTGAAGTAGTTAACTTAGGGGATTCCGAAATGGTCAAGAAAACACGCATAAGCATTCATCTATCACCGTCAGAGAAAGAAGAGTACGTCATATTCCTAAGAAAATATGAAGATATCTTTGCATGGTCCTACAGCGATATGACTGGTTTGAGCACTTCCATAGTGGCTCATAAGCTACCCACTAATCCTATGTGTCCATCGGTAAAGCAAAAGCTCAGAAAATTCAATTTGGATATGAGTTTAAAGATAAAAGAGGAGGTCACCAAGAAAATCAAAGCCAAGGTTCTTAGAGAGGTAAAAGACCCGACTTAGTTGGCCAACATTGTGCTAGTTCCGAAGAAAGATGGGAAAGTCAAAGTATGTGTTGACTGCCGAGATCTAAAGATGACTTCTCGTTGCCCAATATACACATATTGATTGACAACTCTGCCAAGCATGAACTCCAATCCTTTGTGGATTTCTTTGAAGGGTATCATCAGATCTGGATGGATGAAGGGGGTGCTGAAAAAATAGCCTTCATCACGCCGTGCGGAATATATTGTTACAAAATGATTTCGTTTGGTTTGAAGAACTCTGGAGACATCTACATGAGAGCCATGACCACCATTTTCCACGATGATACATAAGGAGATAGATGTGTATGTGGATGACGTTATCATCAAATCCAAAAATAGTACGGACAACATAGCATATATGAGGAAATTCTTCGATCGTCTTCGCAGGTACAATCTGAAACTGAATCCTGCAAAGTGTGCTTTCGGAGTCTCCGCTGGAAAATTGTTAAGATTCATCGTCCGTCGCAGAGGGATTGAGTTAGATCCGTCAAAATTCAAAGTTATCCAAGACTTTCCACCTCCGAAGAATATGAAAGATATGATGAGCTTTTTAGGGCGTCGCAATTACATCAGCCGCTTCATAGCACAATAAACCATGATATGTGAGCCCATCTCCAGGATGCTGATGAAAGATGTTGCAACAGACTGGACTGAATAATGCCAGAAAGCCTTCGACAAAATCAAAGAGTATTTATCTAAACCGCTTGTCCTGGTCCCACTAGAACCAGGAAGACCCCTGCTTCTTTATTTTCTTATACTAGACGGAGCTTTTGGTTGCGTTCTGGGACACCATGATGAGACTGGAAGAAAGGAGCAAGCAATATATTATTTGAGCAAGAAATTCATGTCTTACGAAGCTCAGTATTCCTTGCTAGAATGCAACATGTTACGAGGGTTCAGAATAAGTTCGCAGATGCATTAGCCACTTTATCTTCCATGATACAACACCTAGACAAGAATTTCATCGATCCTATCCCAATAGGAATTCATAAGCAGCCAGCTTATTGTGGTCATGTTGAAGAAGAGATTGACGAAAATCTATGGTTCCACGACATCAAGGAATACTTGACAAAGGGAGAATATCCAGAACACTCTACCCATACTCAAAAGCGCACACTTCGAAGGTTAGCCAACCACTTCTTTCAAAGTGAAGAAATTCTATATAGATAGACTCCAAACCTGGGATTATTACGGTGTGTCGACGCCAAGGAGGCATCCAGATTACTCGAGGAAACACATGCCGGAACCTGCGGACAGCACATGAATGGGTTCATCTTAGTCAAAAATATACTAAAAGCGGGGTATTTTTGGATTACTATGGAAACAGACTGCATCAAGTATGTTCAGAAGTGCCACCAATGCCAGATACATGCTGACATGATACGAGTACCACCCAATGAACTCAATGTAAAAAGTTTGCCCTAGCCTCTCTCAGCTTGGGGAATAGATGTCATCGGCCCGATCGAACCCGCTGCTTCAAATGGGCGTAGATTCATTCTAGTGGCCATATACTACTTCACAAAATGGGTTGAAGCCGCATCTTACAAAGTTATGACTAAGAAGGTCATAGCATATTTTGTTCGGGACCACATTGTTTATCGATTCAGAGTACCAATGTCAATCATCACCGATAACATCACCATCTCAATAGTGATCTAATGAAGGCCATGTGTGAAAACTTCAAGATCAAGCATAAGAACTCCACATGATACAGGCCGCAAATGAACGGAGCCATAGAAGCCGCCAACAATAACATCAAGAAGATACTGAGGAAAATGGTAGATAATTACAAACAATGGCACGAGAAGCTGCCATTTTCTCTGCTCGGGTATCGCACCATGGTTCGCATATCAACTGGGGCAACTCCCAGCTTATTGGTTTATGGTACTAAAGCGGTTATTTCTACTGAAATAGCAATCCCTTCTTTGAGAATTATACAAGAAGCTGAGATCAGAAATGCAGAATGGGTACAGAGCCACTACGAACAACTAGCTCTCATTGATGGGAAAAGAATGAATGTGGTATGTCACGGTCAACTCTACTAGAACAGGATGGCAAGAGCTTTCAACAAAAAGGTCAGACCAAGGCAATTCACACCGGGGCAATTGGTGCTAAAGCAAATCTTACCACATCAAGATGAAGCCAAGGGGAAGTTTTCACCCAATTGGAAGGGTCCCTATATGGTTCATCGGGTACTAACATGGGGAGCACTTATACTTGCAGAAATAGACGGAGAGATTTGGCCAAAACCTATCAACTCAGACGCAGTCAAGAGATACTATGTTTAGGATTGTTTACATTTCTTTATTTGATGTAACTGGACTACGCTTGACCTGATTCCCGTTTAAGAGGGGATACGTAGGCAGCCTTGTGGGTTCGGTCACATCTTAATAAAATCTTCATTTTCTCATGATCAGAAACTAGGGCAAGACCGCAAGTTCAGTTGACTTCGTCATGTGTGGGACATCCAAAAAGTATTGTTAGAAGTATGCATTTAAATTGGGGAAGAATTTTGAAGAGGACCCTCAAAATTCTAAAGCAAGGAGGTTGCAATGTCTCTAAATGTGTCACAATCACCGGTTCATCTAAGTTATTTGATCTTACGTACTATAATACGTTTCAAACAACTATATCCTTGCAAAAAATTTGTCAAATGCATACATTTTTTTTCAAAAACTTTGTTTCTATGACAGCCAAAGGTTACCCACAGTAACTCAAGCAGGACCTCAAGACAAGAAGGCAAAGCAAGGAGTCAAGAGCACGAACCAACCTTTTCCCCGAAAAACTCATGATATTTCTTTGAATGCATGTACGATAAAACAACAATATTCGTGAATACATACGCACAACAAACCACTACATTCATGACGATGGGTTGCCAAATGCAAACACATCCAGCTAAGAAATACTTCACTCTCTCATAGTCACTCATCACTTTTCTTGCATAAGGCTATGAACTGCGTTTTCTTTGCATGAGACTAAGCCATGTCTCCCTTCTCTGCATGAGATTAAGCCCTGTCTCCACTTCTTGCATGTGGCTAAGCATTGCTTCTGTAATTGCATAAGGCTAAGCACTGTCTTTTCTTACATGAGACTAAGCATTCTCTCTGTTTCCTACATGAGGCTAAGCATTGCCTCCATAATTTCATAAGCACTGCCTTTCCCTGCATGAGACTAAGCACTGTCTCCACTTCTTGCATGAAGCTAAGCATTGCCTCCGAAATTTCACAAGCCTGAGCATTGCCTTTTCTTTTCATGAGACTAAGCACTGTCTCCAATCTTTGCATGTGGCTAAGCACTGCCTCCCTACTACATAAGGCTAAGCATTGCCTCCGAAATTGCACAAGGCTAAGCATCGCCTTTTCTTTGCACGAGACTAAGGTATGTCTCCATTCTTTGCATGAGGATAAGCATTGCCTTCCTACTACATAAGGCTAAGCATTTCCTTTCCTTGCATAAGACTAAGAATTGTCTCTCTTCTTCGCATCGGGCTAAGCTTTGCCCTCATCTCACACAAGACCAAGCCTTGTCTTGTCTCGTTCTCTCATATGACTAAGAATCACCTGTTTCTTTTATCAAACGATCGATACCGCCATATCATTGCATTTCATGGGCTGAAACATCGCTACGTTGTCCAAAGGCATCATAATCTGAAGGCACCATCCTTATAGCTTGAAGACACAATCCCATGGCCTAAAGATATCTCGATATTGCAGGCATCATAGTCTAGAGGCACCATCCTCATCGCCCGAGGACACCATTTCATGGCCTACGAATCCCTTGTCATACGCTTCATGGCCCAGGACGTCATAGTCTAAGCACATCATCCTCACCGTCCAAAGACAACCCTCATGGTCCAAAAGGAACCTACATCATGTAATTTTTGCAATAACCTCTATATGTTCGTGTGCACCATGTTTTGAGTTTTGCAGGTAACTCGGGAGGTAACTATTCTGCAAACAATAACAATTTTCGCTCTGGTTTCCGTTCATAATGTTCACATCCTTTGACTACCTCAAACGTAATCGACATTGCCTGCCTTTTACTCTATACCCAATTTTGCCCTCATATTTTTTAAATAATATATATATATATATATATATTAAAAATGTCAATTTGCATCATTACTTAATTTAAAAGAGTTATACAAGCATTTTTCGTAATTTTCCATAATTTTAGAGCTTTAAAATTAATTTTCTTGCATTTAAATTATTTGAATACTTATAAATTGCCCTTGAAATTATTTTGTGACTATATAATTAACCCAAAATTATTATTTGCATCCATATATATGTTTCGTAATATTTTACTTTATTTTATATAATTACATTTATTGTATTTTAGGCCAAATACGTAACTTTGCAATAATAGTCAATTTTTACAATTTATTGCATTTGTCATTTTATTCAAGGTCAAAATAAGTTTTTACATTTTTTAATATTCTATTGTTGTTTTAAAGTATTAAGTTTCATAAATATCATTTTTTATATTCTATTTAACTATTTTATTAAATTATTTTCCCTAATTCCTTGTGTTTTAAAACATAGCCCAAGTTAGACCAATTTTCGGACCATATCAATGGTCCAAACACCCTAAACCCCTGGCCCAATTCACAAAGCCCAAACCAGACAAGCCCTCTAATTCTAAATCGGTCGGGACCCGTCTCCATGACCCGCCCACACTTTTATTTTAATCTTGGTCGTTGACCTCAGAGATCAATGGCCCATAAACCATCTCCCTCTTTTTGTTACCCAACCTCAAACCCTAATCCCCATTTCCCTTCAGCAGCCGCCTCTATACTCTCTCAAACACTCCCTCCTTCAGAAACCCTAGCCGCTTTCCCCAATCTTCTCTGAATCCGATCAAATCATGGATTTCTTTTGTGATTTTCTTACCTTTTACGGCCATTTTTGGCAAGTACCAATCTTCCGAATCAAGCACAATCATCACTAGCTCCGCAAGATTCAGATGATTTTCCGTCTATATACATTCATGGCGAGATTATATGGTCCGATTCAGTGAGATTTTGAACTATTTTTGGTTCTCCATCATGAACTAAGGTTTACCTAATTTTTCTACTAGTACTTTTCTAAATTGATTCTGCATGCTATTATTCCTTTATTGTGTTTGATTTTATAGTGTTTCCTTGTTTGTTTGTTCAATTTCTGTTACTATATAAACCCCTCCCCAGTTTCCCTTTTGGACAGACTTTAATAACCGGAGTCACTGAAATTAAAAGCTATTGCTCTCTTATTCTCTCATTCCTTTATTCTTGTTACACTCCATATTTTCGTACGTGGAAGTACGTCATAAGTAAATTGATATAAGCTCGAAAACGAGATGTTACATCCCACATTTTCGTACATTAAAGTTTCGTCATAAATTATTTGACGTAAGCTCGGGAATGAGATCATTTTTGAGGTTATAAGTGTTGCTATTTCAAACAAGTGATAAGAAAATTCATGAATGTGAGAGGGTAAGCAAATCGAAGAGAATGAGTTTCATCGAAGTGTGACATTTTGAGATAAAATACGCTTCAAGCTATAATACCCTGTATTTATAGACTAATGTCATACAAGGTACCACATGACCATGATAGTAAATTGTATAAAGTATGTTAAAAGTGATTAGTATTTTAAGTAATTTGAGATAATTCTTAATTATGTGGATAATTGGCTAATTATAGATTAGTAGGAGATTAACAATGTAATAAAGGTCTTTTGGATAAGCCCTTGAACCCCACATGGCAGCAAGATACAATCAATCAAATGACTCTTAAATTACATAACAAGGTGGCACTTTTTAAGAGAGTTTTGTGGCCAAATCATCATACCAAGTGGGGCCCACACCTAAAGACTTAAAAACCTCTCCAAAATTCACTTTGTATCTTTACAAAGTAATAGAGAAATCTTCATCAAGTAATATACAAGGTTGTGATCAAATTCAAGAATAGATATCATATGGAATTTGCTACAAAAATTCGTACAAGACTACATAGCAACGTGGGATTTGCGATTCTAAGGAAGTACAGTGCAGTCTTTCTCAAGAAGATCATACGGATTTTCCCCTACTTCAATCCGCCGTTACGTGATTTGTTAAAATTAACGTGTGTTAGAGGAATTATCAAGAGAATCGGGTCAGGTATGTTAAGGTTAAACCCTTCCTTCATTTTGGCATGATCTAATAACTACATGTGTTTGATAACGAGGCATAAAGAGAAGTTCAAACTCCCAAATTTATATACATTATCCTAGTCTCTTAAGTTACAGTATTCTCCCTTATCGAGAGTTCATATTCAGTTTATTATTGTATTTCTTGGAGCCAAGAGATCAGAGAGAGAGAGTGTGTGTGTGTGTGTGTGTGTGTGTATATATATATATATATACAATATTATAGTAATTTAACCACCATCGAGCTATAATCGGTGGGCAGGCCCCTATTGGGTAACCTCAGATCAGATGGTAAGTTATATACTGAGCCTACTGTAGCTGAGCCCCTATGAGAGAGCCCAGCATGGAAGATATACAGAGCCTAGTATGGTCGAGCGCCTATGAGCGATCCTACTATGGTAGAGCAGTTACACGTTTCGAGCCTTATAGGGCCAGACATCTATTTTATTTACTATATTTAGAGAGTTGAGACAATATCAGCAGGTAAGTATATCTCCAGATCATCTTTGACTCCCAGTTACTTTCAGTTATTATATTATCAGTTCAGTTTCAACTTTCAGTTATTTTAATGCCTTATATACTTTGTACATTATTTGTATTGACGTCTCTTTTGCCTGGGCACGCTGCGTTTCATGCCCGCAGGTCTCGATAGACAGGTCGAGAGTCATCCACGTAGGCTATCAGCTCAGCGAAAGATGTTGGTGCGCTCCATTTGCTCCGGAGTTGCTTGTTTAGTTAGTATGATTTAGACGTGTATTGTTTGGTATGGCGGGACCCTGTCCCGACCTTATGATAAGTATGTACTCTTAGAGGCTTGTAGACAGATGTCATGTATACGGATACTTGTACGGCCTTGTCGGCCTATATTTTAAGTATATAATAGATCACATTGGCCTTATAGGCCCGTATGTCACAGGTATGAGTTTCTATATCAGGTTGGGTCATTGTATGTCGGGTATTCACTCATGTTTACTCTGGTTATCTCATGACGCCCCTTTTGGCCCACTTACCTATGATGATGTAATAAGAAAGATACATTACGTTGGTACTTGGTTGAGTAAGGTACCGGGTGTCCGTCGCGGCCCATCAGTTTGGGTCGTGAAATAAGTGGTATCAAAGCAGTTCTGTCCTAAGTATTCTACAAGACGTGTCTAGTAGATTCTTTTTTATGGGTGTAATGTGCACCACACTTATAAGCAGGAGGCTACAGAGCATTTAGGATTATCACTCTTTCTTCTTACTCTAAATCGTGTGATAAAGCTCAGTTGTAAGAACTCCATTTCCTAAACTTTATCTCATTTATAATACGACGATACTTACATCCAGAAGGACGATTGGTAAGAGATATAGATGTGGAAGTGTTGAGTTAGAGGAACTCGAGTTTGCATCATTCCTATGATGGATAAATATGAGGTCTTCTGCAGAACATGTGTGTACTAAGACGTGTAAGCTTCTTGATAAGGAGCCTTAAGGAAAGAATATCTATCCACCCTATGGTGAAAGACAATGAGAGATTCAGGAGACATATACAAATTTCAACAAGTAAAAGAAACAAGATGAAGAAGGATATGAGGTACCCAACTAGTGAAGATGATCATTATTTACAATTCAGGAAGAGAGATATAAGCATTTTGAGTTACCTTCAACAGTAACAAAGGAATGTAAAATCAGCCACATCCATGTCAGTTATGCTCCATGGGAGCCAACAGACAGTTTAAGAGAAGGACGGGATATCAGGATCCGGCTGGGGTTAGAGTAACCCAAAATAGTGAATGGATTGTTTGTGTTAGTTGACATTTCCGAAGGCACTAGAAGCCTTGAAGGGATAAATATTAACTTAGTGTGGCTCTCGTCCCTTAGTAGAGAGCGAATGTTAGGCGAACCGAAGAGCCAGTGGATGGAACAAGGGGAGCTAAAAGCAAATGCCTTGTTGAGGTTTTCAGAAGAAGAGAGTTAATGAAGTGTTATGAGTAAGATGTGATACATGGATGACAACGATAGATCAAAAAAATGATAGTATTACAGAGTCAATAGTCAAGTGAATGAAAAGACGAGAGGTGACAGGCCTTGAGACAACAAAAGAGTATAGGTCATAAAGGCATATTGTCACGACCCAAAATCCAACACAGCTTGTGATGGCGCCCAACACCGGAGTAAGGCAAGCCAACAGTTGTTTACTAGTGAGATTATCCTTATTTGACATACCAACCCCACATATTCCCATATTTTTAAGCTTAGATCATTTAAATAAAAGCAGAAACATTAACCAACTTAAGTAATTACAGCCACAATGATCATGATCCAATATATACAGTCCCAAAATAAAATAAAAAGTCTATTATGTGCGTGCCAGGAACTAGTGTCACAAGTCAACAGGCGAACTAGTAAAATATACAAAAGATTAAACAAATTGTACTGTTGTCTGAGAGAAGTGGACAGAAATTAACAAAAGATAAATCCATAACACTGCTGAGAATCGCCAAGGGAGGCAGCTCACCGTGGAGTCAGATCCAGAATATACGTCAAGCTCCAGTCGGATAACCAGAAGCACCGGCCTCAGAACCTGTACAATTAAGTACAGAAGTGCAGCATGATTACATAAATATATATGTACCTAGTGAGTATCTCGCCTAACCTCGAAGAGGTAGTGACGAGAGGTCGACTTGACACTCACTAAGGTCCAACGGTAATAATACAAAACAGGATATAACGAAATGCAGTAGACATGTGAGGCAGTAAGCAGCAGATATCTATCCAGTAAAAAAATCCAGGAAACTACTGAAAGTAAGCAACAATGTACACTATCATTTTCCCCTAATTATCTGGCAAGTCAATATCAATGAAAACAGTACCAAATATCAAAGCACACACAAGGGTAGGACAACCGGCCGGAGTCGAAGGAATATCCAATCATGGAATAGTCGTAAAGCTTCCCCCGCTCAGGAATCATACCTGCGACTCGGGTGCTGACACATTTATACCAAATTACCATAAAGCTCCCTTTGATCGCGAATCATACCTACGATTCGAGTGCTGACACACTTATACTGAATATCATAAAGCTTCTCTCGATCGTGAATCATACCTGCGATTCGAGTGCTGACACACTTATACCGAATATCATAAAACTTCCCTCGATCGCGAATCATACCTGCGACTCGAGTGTTGACTCTCATATATATATATATACATACCGAATTTATCAATAAGCTCAGTCGGGGCTATACTTGTAACAAGGATTATTCAACTGGGAATTCGATTGCAACTTTCCACATTTCCATATCAATTCAACAGTAATAGGTAGCTCAAAGAACACCTAAAGATACATATAAGGAACATAGAGACATGCTTGTGAGCCCTAAAACTACCCGACATAGCATGATAGTCGCTACGTATGGACTCTCCTCACAAAACACCTATGGGGACAATTCCCTCTTACAAGGTTAGAAAGGAGACTCACCTCGTGTCGAATCTACCCCTCGGACAAAGGATGCGCCTGAACTCCGAACTCTACACCCGAGGACTCGTAACTAGCCAAATATGGTACAATGAAATCAATGCATGCTCAAAGTAGGGAAATTATCCTATTTATTCAATGATTCAACATTTTTGAAGAATTCCCGAAATCCAACCCCGGGCCCGCACGCTCGAATTCTGAAAACTCTCGAAGGAATAACTCACCCATAGACTAAGGATCGTTATTATGAGGTTTCTTCTTGAATTCATAGCAATAATTGGGTAATTCACCAATTTCTCAGAAACCCTAAATTTACTACCCAACTCTTGATTTTTCAATGATTTAGTAGGGAGTTTAACTAGTAATTCATGTTTGAAACTAGTGTTAAAGTGGAATTTACTTACTTCTTTAGTAGTTAGGTCGTGGAACGTCTTTCCCCAAGCTCCCGAGTCTCTAATAGTGGTGGAAAATGAAAGAAAGGGGCGAAATCGCATGTTTTAAAGGAAACACATTGTCTGGCCTAGAGGGGTTCCGCACCTGCGACTCAAGGACCGCACCTGCGGTCTCGCGCCTGCAAGCTGGACCTCGCACCTGCGGAACTGGGCGAGTAGGGTTGGGGTCGCACCTGCGGAGGGATGACCGCACCAGCGGTTCCGCTCCTGCGGACCTGTGTTCGCACCTGCGAGAAAAGGAGGACCTCACCTGGGGTCGCACCTGCGATTCTTGGGACCGCAGGAACGGTCCCGCACCTGCGACTGGGCAACCGCACCTGTGGTCACACCAGAACAGGTGCACTAGCAGCTATTTTAGTTGGTTTTTAGCCCCGTTGGGTGCCCGGGAGGCCCCTAGGCCCACCCGAGCCCTCGACCAAATATACCAAAAAGTCCAAAATCATAATACGGACTCGCTAGAGCCTTCGGAACACCCAAAACAACACTAAAACTCAAAATCACACCTCAAAACCCCAAGAACCAAACTTAGGAACTTTAAGTTTTAGACTTCGCTAACAACGCGCCGAACCGACCTATCCTACTCGGAATGACACCAAATTTTGCAGGCAAGTCATAAATGACATAACGGAACTATTCCCGATCTCAGAATTCCGTTCGGACCTCGATAACACAAAAATACGTCCAAACCCACAATAGGAACCTAAGGAACATCTTATTTCAATATTGGCACCGAAATGCTCCCGGGTCATCAGAAACTCATTCTGAACATATGCCCAGGTCAAAAATCATCACACGAAGCTACTGGAACCGACAAAACTTGATTCCGAGGTTGTTTTACCCAAAATGTTGACCGAAAGTCAAACTTGGCCTTAAAGGCCAACCTTAAGGAACCAATTGTTCATGCAGCACTCTAAACACCTCCGAATCCGGACCATTAGTCCCCGCAAGTCATAAATCATAAAAAGCCGATATGGGAAGTTTCATTTAGGAGAACGGGGTCCGGTAATTCAAAACGACCGGTCAGGTCGTTACATTCTCCACCTCTTAAACAAATGTTCGTCCTCGAACGGGTCTAGAATCATACCTGAAATGCGAACTGTGTGCCTCTTCAAGAATCCTCTCCCTCGGGTCATCAACATTAGGAACACATAAGAGGGCCTGAAGTCTCAGAACACCATCCTCGCCAATAGTAGCCTCCATGTCCCTTCCCTAAACCACTATCTCCCGAAGCTCTGCTAAGCACGGATCATAGAGTTGTCGGGCCTTTATCTCCCCCAATAACAAAGACTGAGCAACCACATGTGCTAAAACTCGACGAGGCTCTGAAAGGTCTATCCTCACTAGGTGATTTGCCAAGGACTGAATGTCCAAGGCTAGAGGTCTATCCTCTGCTGCAATATAAGCGAGGCTACTCTTCGCCTTCCTACTCAAAGTATCTGCAACCAGACTTGCCTTGCCCGGGTGATAAAGAATGGTGATATCATAATCTTTCAACAACTCAAGCCATCTGCGCTGCCTCAAATTAAGATCCTTCTGCTTGAATAAGTGATGCAAGCTATGGTGGTCAGTATAAACCTCACAAGACACTCCATACAAGTAGTACCTCAAAATCTTAAGAGCGTGAACAATTGCCGCTAACTCCAAATCGTGCACAGGGTAATTCTTCTCATGAACCTTCAGCTGGCGTGAAGAATAAGCAATAACTCTCCCCTCTTGCATCAATACACACCCCAAGCCAACACGTGAAGCGTCTTTGTACATCCCAGAACTGGAAGGCAATACTGGAACTGGTGCTGAGGTCAATGCTATCTTGAGCTTCTGAAAGCTCGCCTCACACTCGTCAGACCATTGAAACAGGGCATTCTTCTGATTCAATCTAGTCAATGGAGCTGCAATAGAAGAGAAACCCTCCACAAATTGGCGATAATAACCTGCTAGGCCCAGAAAGCTCCTGATCTCTGTAGCTGAAGTAGGACGCGGCCAACTCTGAACTACCCCAACCTTCTTAAGATCAACCTTGATACCCTCTCCGGATACCACATGCCCCAGAAATGCCACCGACTCTAACCACAACTCACACCTGGAGAACTTAGCATATAGCTTCTTCTCTCGCAAGGTCTGAAGCACAACTCTCAAATGCTACTCGTGCTCACCCAGGCTCCGCGAATAGATCAAAATGTCATCAATGAAGACAATGACGAAGGAATCAATATACGGCCTGAACACCCTTTTCATCAAATCCATGAATGTTGTTGGGGCATTAGTCAGTCCAAAGGACATCACTAGGAACTCGTAATGGCCATATCTGGTATGAAATGCAGTCTTCGGAACATCTGAGGCCCGAATCTTCAACTGATGATAACCCGACCTCAAATCAATCTTAGGAAACACGCGAGCACCCTGCAACTGGTCAAACAAATCATCGATGTTCAGCAAGGGATACTTGTTCTTAATGGTAACCTTGTTCAACTGGCAGTAATCAATACACATCCGCATAGACCGATCCTTCTTCTTCACAAATAAAACTGGAGCACCCCACGGTGATACATTGGGTCTGATGAACCCCTTAGCTAACAACTCCTCAAGCTGATCCTTCAACTCCTTCAACTCTTTCGGAGCCATACGGTACAGAGGAATAGACATAGGTTGGGTGTCTGGAGCTAAATCAATGCAGAAATCAATATCACGGTCCGGAGGCATGCCCGAAAGATCGGAATGAAATACATCTGCAAACTCTCGAACCACTGGCACTGAATCAATTGTCGAAGACTCGATGGTGGTGTCCCGCACATAAGCAAGATAGGCCAGACAACCCTTCTCGACCATATGTCGAGCCTTCATGAATGAAATAACCCAGCTGGCTGCACTAACTGAAGTACCCCTCCACTCCAGCCTAGGAGACTCGGGCATGGCTAAAGTAACTGTGTTGGCATGGCAATCAAGCATGGAATGATAAGGAGATAGCCAATCCATGCCTAGAATAACCTCAAAATCAACCATGTCAAGCAATAAAAGGTCATCTCTGGTCTCGAACCCACAGAAGGTGATCACACAAGACCAACCCGGTCTACCACCACAGAATCGCCCTCAGGAGTGGACACATATATAGGAGATCCCAAGGACTCACGAGAAACATCCGGAAAAGGAGCAAATAGCGGTGAAACATATGAATAAGTGGATCCTGGATCAAACAATACTGCCTCTCTACAACATACTGATATAATACATGTGATCACGGCGTCTGAGGCCACTGCATCTGATATGGCCGGAATAGCATAGAATCTGGCTGGAGCACCTGAAGACTGAGTCCCACTGGAGTGAATAGGAGCTGCATGACCTCCCCCTGACTGGCCTCCACCTCTAGGATGACCCCTGCCGACCTGTCCTCCACCTCTAGGTGGCCGGACTGCTGGTGCTGAACTGATAGGCTGATAACCCTGCTGCATTGTCTTGCCCTGAAACCTGGGACAAGCACTTCTCACACGGCCCAGATCCCCGCACTCGTAACATCTCACAGGTGGCACATCCTGTTGTCCCGAAGAAGAAGAATCCTGAATTGTCGGAGAGCGATGTGAACCCTCTGGCATAGCACTGAAATAAGAACTGGAGGATCTCTGGCGACTGGAGAAACCACTAGGAGAACTCTGAATAGCTGGAGGACGGTAGGAGCGCTCTGGCATGGCACTGAACTGGGGCCTAACTGGAACACCTCGAGGAGGTAGTGGAGGTGCTTTCCTTGAAATCTCCTAAGAACCTAGCCCTCTTATCCTGATGACCCTGCTCCCTGCTCCTCGACCGATAACCCTCGATCCTGCGAGCAATCTCCACTACGAGCTGATAAGGAGTACCCATCTCCACCTCTCGAGCCATAGTGGATCTAATACCTGGATGCAACCCTGCTACAAACCTCTGCACTCTCTCAGCATCGGTGGGTAATATCATAAGTGCATGGCATGACAGCTCTGAAAATATGGCCTCATAATCTGTCACGGACATCTTCCCCTGCTCTAAATACTCAAAATGACCCAGCAGCTCTTCCCTCTCATAGGGCGGAATATATCTGTCCAAGAACATCTGTGTGAACTGCTCCCAAGTGACAGTAGGAGAATCTGCTGGCCTGCTGAATATAAGACTGCCACCACCTGCGAGCTCTGCCCTCTAACTGGAATGTGGTGAAATCCACTCCATGGGACGCTAGGATTCCCATGTTGTGCAGTCTATCCCTGCACCTATCAATGAAGTCCTGGGCATCCTCACCTCACTCATCCCCGAAGACTAGAGGGCGCAATCGAGTCTATATGTCTAACATCTTCTGTTGATTGCCATCCGCAGTTGGTCTGGGCTCCGGTGCTGCTACTATAGGATGGGTAACACCCATGGGCAGTGTACCCGGGGTATGATGTACTGCTGCTGCCTGTCCTGTTGCCTGGGTGGTAGGGGTCTGGACTCTCCCTCCCGCCTATGAAGTTGAAGGATCTTCTAGAAATAAACCACCCTGGGACATGGTGTCCATGAACCTCATCATACGGCCCATAGCCTCCTGGAAGCCTGGCGCTGTCATAAAGTCCGCTGGAGCAGGATCTACTTGAGGCACCTCGTCCTGCTCCTCTAAGATAGGATCCTCCGGTGGTGCAACTGGAATAGCTCTGGGACGCCCTCGTCCCCTACGTCGGGCCAGTGCCCTTCCCCTACCTCTACCACGACCTCGGGCGGCAGGGATAGCGGCATCTCCCGGATCAGGAACATCAGATGCGCGCTCACCATCTGTGAGAGAATAGAAGAATGAGTTTAAGTACTTCACCGATTTCACGATAGAATATAAATAAAGAGAGTTTTCCTAACACCCTGTAGCCTCCTGAAGATAAGTACAGACGTCTCCGTACCGATGCGCAAGACTCTAATGGGTCTTCCCGGGACTTGTGAGACTTACATGAACCTAGTGCTCCGATACCATGTTTTCACGACCCAAAATTCAACACAGGTCGTGATGGCGCCCAACACCGGAGTCAGGCAAGCCAACAGTTGTTTACTAGTGAGATTATCCTTATTTGACATACCAACCCCACATATTCCCAAAGTTTTAAGCTTAGATCATTTAAATAAAAGCGGAAACATTAACCAACTTAAGTAATTACAGCCACAATGATCATGATCCAATATATACAATCCCAAAATAAATAAAAAGTCTACTATGTGCGTGCCAGGAACTAGTATCACAAGTCACCAGGCAAGCTAGTAGAATATACAAAAGATTATACAAATTATACTGCTGTCTGAGAGAAGTAGACAGAAATGAACAAAAGATAACTCCATAGCACTGCTGAGAATCGCCAAGGGAGGCAGCTCACCGTGGAGTCAGGTCCAGAATATACGTCAAGTTCCGGTCGGATAACAAGAAGCACCGGCCTCAGAACCTGTACAATTAAGTACATAAGTGCAGCATGATTACATAAATATATATGTACCCAGCGAGTATCTCGCCTAACCTCGAAGAGGTAGTGACGAGAGGTCGACTTGACACTCACTAAGGTCCAACGGTAATAATACAAAACAGGATATAACAAAATGCAGTAGACATGTGAGGCAGTAGATACAACCGGCCGGAGTCGAAGGAATATCCAATCACGGAATAGTGGTAAAGCTTCCCCCGCTCAGGAATCATACCTGCGACTCAGGTGCTGACACATTTATACCAAATTACCATAAAGCTCCCCTTGATCGCGAATCATAGCTACGATTCGAGTGCTGACACACTTATACTGAATATCATAAAGCTTCTCTCGATCGCGAATTATACCTGCGATTCGAGTGCTGACACACTTATACTGAATATCATAAAGCTTCCCTCGATCGCGAATCATACCTGCGACTCGAGTGCTGACTCTCATATATATACATATACATAACGAATTTATCAATAAGCTCAGTAGGGGCTATACTTGTAACAAGGATTATTCAACTGGGAATTCGATTGCAACTTTCCACATTTCCATATCAATTCAACAGTAATAGGTAGCTCAAAGAACACCTAAAGATACATATAAGGCACATAGAGACATGCTTGTGAGCCCTAAAACTACCCGACATAGCATGATAGTCGCTACGTAC
>MDKJ01264361.1:0-19926 GCA_005239525.1 Nicotiana knightiana | reverse complement strand
TTATCTAATCTAGAAGGTTCTAACTAATTGTTCTTAACTAAGGTTGGGTCAATTAAATGAAGACTAGTTGATTAAATTCCTAAAGTTGGCTTTCATACTACTTACTATGTTTAAGTCATTAAATCAACGATTTAATTAAACTTAAAGGAAGTTAGTCAAACCAGTTCCCTTAAACTTAGGTTAATTTAATTAAACTAAATGAATCTGTCTTTGTTCATTACCCTCAAGCTACTTGTTTTAAACAGATTTTATTTTCAGTTAAATACTTAAGAAGCTACCTAAATTAGTTTCTAGATTGAAGAAGTGGGAATCATTTAAATGTGAGACTAAGTGAATCAATTATTCTTAAGCTTAGTTAATTGATCTTAACTAGTTATCTAGGACTTAGATCAACTATGTTGTTTAGATGATTAAAGAAAATTAAGTCTACTAGTTAAGTGTGACTTATTGCCTAATTAATTTAAACTCAAATTGACCACTATTTGAATTAAAATCAGTAGTTAATTGAACTAATTGGTTTAAACAATTTCATTAGGTGTAATTGGCTTATCTATTAACTCTTAGTCAATTGAGTGACTAATTCTATAAAACTGAACTTTTAAACTATTTTGATCGTTCTAGGATCTTAGTTTGATTAAAGAAAGTTAGTTAGGTTAATAATTAGGCAATAAGTAACTCTATTCTAATTTAATTAATTAGTAGCTAAACTTTGTTGCCTTATCAAGGGTTGATTAATTTCAGATTAATCAATTACTTTAAACTTCTTAGACTTAGGTCAATTATACTGTTATTTAGTTCGCATGTATACTCAATTAGTTGTGTATGATTGTCTAATTAGATTATTATTTAATTTCTTAGTCAGGGTGGATGGTTAACCCTAGATTACACTAAAATAGAGTAAACAATCAATCGAATGTGGGAAAAAGCGACAGTGAAGGCAGTCTAAAACAAACTTAAGCATGAATCAAATAAGTATAATCTTTAGTAAATCAATGGTGACTAACAGGAAAATCTAAGAATGATTAATCATGGTTGCAAAATAGTTCGGAATTGCATAATGTGTTAAGTACTACATCAATCGAAAACAATGTGAATCAAACAGAAAAATCATATATGCAGTCAATGATGGAGCCCAATTCAGGAGGTATGATTAACAGGGAAAACCTAATTACCTAGTATGACAAGAACAAAAGTCATGAAACATGCTTAAAATTGAAACGACAAGGAGAAGATATACACAGGTGGGGGGGAAAACAACAGATCTACACAGATCTTTCACAAAAACAACTAAATCTAGACAAGTTCATGCCAATAAACCCAAAGCAGTTAGAAAGGGAAGGGGCAGTAGCATTTAGGGACAATCAGTAGAGAAGAAAAACCTAAAACTAAACTCAGTTAAACAAATATCTTGTGACTAACATCATTTAGGAGAATAAACAGAAAACCTAAAAAATCTAAACAATTAGTCCAAACAGAAGACATAGATTGGTAGAAGAAATTTAATACTAGCCTAGGCGATTTATCTTACTAGACAAGTGATTAAAAGAAACAAAGGGGGAGGGGTACCAGTCAGATAAAATCATTTTGCCGGAGTTTGGCCGGACTTCGGTGGGTTTGAAAACGGGTCAAACCCACATGAAACAATTGCTCTTGTCAAGAGCAACTGACTCATGCAGGTCCGAGCCGTTGAAGGGCCTTGAATCAGTGCGCCTGGGAGACTTAGGGTTCTGGAATCTCAGATCTGAAATTGGGGTTTTTGGGATGGTTTTTTGACAAAACCAAGAACAGGAGGTGGTTTAAGAGGTGATGGGGGTTGTAGGATAGCGATTTGGGGTTGATCGGAGTTGTTATGACGGCCGGACGGCGGTGGGGTTTCAGGGGCGGCTAGGGTTTTTAGAGAGAGGAGAGAGAGAGAGAGACGGACGGAGGGGGTTAGGATTTGGTGAAATGAAGGGGGTGGGGTTTGGTTAGGACATTTATATATGTTTCTATTCCATCACAAGTTTCTTGTTTTGTATTGGTGTCCCAGGTCACAATGGCCGAGTTTTATGAAGAAGAGGAAAATCCTTTCGCGGATATTGAGGAATACATCGATGACTCCAATGCCATCCTTCCACCAGCAGTTGGTGCATCGACATTTAAAGTGGACCATGGAATGATACTGATGCTCAAGGCAGAAGGATTATTTCACAACTCAACTGTTGATGATCCAATGCAACGCCTAAGGAACTTCTTGGGTGTGTGCGCCATGCACAAACAGACCAATGTGTCGGATGACACTTTGAGGTTGCGGGTGTTCAAGTACTCCTTAGCGGGAGAGGCAAGGAAGTGGCTTCTCAACTTACCTCCTCACACCATCACTACATGGCCTGAGCTTGTCCGAGCCTTTTTGTCAAAGTGGTTCCCGGATGGCAAGAAATCTGAACTTAGAGACAAAATATTCTTCTTCAAGCAAATGTCAGGGGAACACTTACATGAAGCATGGGACCGTTTCAAGTTGTATCTTGTGAGATCACCGAACCATGGGTTTCTGCAAAACATTTTGATGGGAAATTTTTACATGGGTTTGGACCCACTCTCCCAGTCAATTGCAAAGAATGCCGCGAATGTATCTTTCATGGATAAGTCAGTTGCTAGGATTACTCAAATTTTAGACAAGATGGCTAAGCACAATCAAGCGTGGCATTAGGAAGATACGAGTGGGGGTATTTCTTATGGAACTCCTTCTCTTGCAAACATGATCAAATAGAATCAAGAAAGATACCAAGTGATTGCAGGTATTTCCACTAATGTTAATGTATTGACAAAGATGCTCAAGTAAAATCAAACGAAGAAAGTGCATATGGTGTAAGACATGCAATCAATGGGTAATCAAGAGTGGGAAGAAGCAAACTATGTTCAAAACTCTCAAGGTGGTTACCACCAACAAAACAATTGGAGGCCAAACCTGCAAGGGCAAGGCCAACAAAATTGGCGCAATGATCAAGGTGGCCAAGGATCTTGGTACAACAACAACAACTATTCCAATAAAAGCTCCAACGCTTATGTACCACCGCTAGGGAAATAGTCCAAATCTTCACAATACAAGGAGAGGTCATCAAGTGAATCAAAAATGGAAGGGATGCTAGAGTGGATTTTGCAAAATCAAGAGAATAGCGATGCAACAATGAGGAATATGTCCGAGGTGGTGGGTTCACACACCGCTTCGATTCAAAAACTTGAATTGCAAATGAGAGATCTATCAAGAGGAAACTCCCAAGCAAAAATGCACGCTTCCAAGTGACACGGTGGTCAATCCAAAAAGCGTCCCAGGGGGGTCGACATCTCATTGCATGGCCATCACAACAAGAAGTGGTAAGGTGCTTCAAGACGAGAGTGAGAAAGTGATTGATGTTGAGAACATTGATCAAGGAGAGGAAGCACGGAGTGAGTTGCCAGTAGTAGTGGAGGTTGAGGAAACCCCCCTAGAGGATGAGATTCAAAGAGAAAGAAAATGAAAGGCTGGGGAAAAAGCGAAGGAGACCCCAAAAGCTCCTCCACCAATTCCTAGGCCTAACCCTCCATTTCCTCAAAGTCTTTCACAAAGAGTGGATGATGGGAAGTTTGAAAAATTCTATGACATCTTGAAGTAATTGTCGTTTAATATTCCATTCTTGGAAGCTTTCCAAGAAATACCGGGGTTCGCCAATTACTTGAAAGAGTTGATGACAAAGAAGAGAACAACAAAGAATGAGGCGGTAAATTTGGCTCACCGGGTTAGTTCAATAATTGTTACATCAACCATGGAGAAGAAGGGAGACATGGGAGCTTTTAATATCCCATGCACCATTGGGTTGAGAAATTTTTCTAGAGAACTTTGTGACAATGGTGCTAGTATAAATTTGATGCCTTTTGCTATTTACAAGAAAGCGGGATTGGTATTTTCAAGACCAACTAGCATGCGTTTGCAAATGGCCGATCAAACCATAAAGAAACCCTTGGGCATTGTTGATGATGTTCTAGTGAAGGTGGGGAAGTTTCTTCTCCCGACCGACTTTGTCATGTTGGATTGTGCGGTGGATAAAGAGATTCCTATCATTCTAGGAAGACTATTCCTCGCAACGGGAAGAGCATTAATGAATTCGGAAAGACATGAAATCAAATTCCGAGTGAATGATGAAGAAGTTACATTCCAAGCAAGCAAGGGGTTAAAATTTCCAAGCGCATATGAGGGGATCTCAGTAATTGATGTTGTTGATGAGGTGGAAGATACCGTTGTGATGAAAATGGAAGAAGAGGTCCTCGGCGAGGCATTAGCAGCAATTTTGGTAAATTTTGATGATGAAAACATTGAGGGTTATGCGGAGATAGTCAATACATTGGAAGGGCATGGGTCCTATACATATGCACCAAAGAAGCTTTCCCTCGACCTAGAGAATCGAATGACACCGCCCGCAAAGCCTTCAATCATGGAGCCACCACACCTTGAGCTCAAACCCCTCCCATCGCACTTGCGGTATAAATTTATTGACTATATAATACTTTACTCGTAATCGTGTCTTCTTTATTGAATGATGTGCAGGTTGATGCATTGCTAAATGTCTTTTGGGAGCACCGATAAGCGATTGGATGGACAATAGTAGACATCCAAGGAATTTCCGCTGGAATATGTGAACACAAAATTCAACTGGAAGAAGGGGGCAAACCAAGTGTAGAGCATCAAAGAAGATTAAATCCCTCTATGCAAGAGGTAGTAAAGAAGGAGATAATCAAATGGTTGGATGTCGGGGTTGTTTACCCCATTGCGGATAGTCTGTGGGTCAGTCCAGTGCAATGTGTTCCAAAGAAAGGAGGCATGACGGTGATCCACAACGAAAAGAATGAACTTATCCCTACGCGGACGATCACTGGATGGAGAGTGTGCATGGACTACCGGAAGCTTAACAATGCTACTTGCAAGGATCATTTCCCTATGCCTTTTATTGATCAAATGCTTGATCGGCTAGCGGGAAGATCCTTCTATTGCTTCCTTGATGGATATTCCGGCTACAACCAAATCAACATATCTTTGAAAGATCAAGAGAAAACAACTTTCACTTGCCCGTGTGGCACCTTTGCTTTTAGTCGGATGCCTTTTGGGTTGTGCAATGCCTCGGCCACATTTCAACAATGTATGATGTCCATATTCTCCGATATGGTGGAGGATTTCTTGAAAGTCTTCATGGATGATTTCTCGGTGGTTGGTGATTCTTTTGAGCATTGCCTTGACAACCTCCGACAAGTGCTAAAACGGTGTGAAGAAACCAATCTTGTGCTCAATTGGGAAAAATGTCACTTCATGGTCGATGAAGGGATTGTGTTGGGGCACAAAATTTCAAAAAAGGGCATTGAGGTCGATTGGGAAAAGGTTGAGGTCATCTCCAAACTCCCTCCTCCAACTTCGGTGAAAGGCATCCGAAGCTTTCTTGGTCATGCCGACTTCTATCGGCACTTCATCAAGGACTTTTCAAAAATTGCAAACCCTAAGTGCAAACTCCTTGAAAAAGATGCCAAGTTCTTGTTCAATGATGAATGCCTCAAAGCATTTGAGGAGATTAAGGAAAATCTCACCACGGCCCCTATTATTGTCACACCGGGTTGGTCTCTCCCATTCGAGCTTATGTGTGACGCTAGTGGTGTAGTTATTGGAGCGGTTTTGGGTCAAAGCCACAACAAAGTTCTTCATCCCATATACTATGCAAGAAAAACTCTCAATGGTGCCCAAATGAACTACACAGTGACAGAGCAAGAACTCCTTGCTATTGTCTATGCTTTTGAGAAATTTCGGGCTTATCTTTTAGGATCCAAGGTGATAGTCTTTACAGACCATGCTTCTCTTCGCTATCTCATGGCGAAGAAAGATGCCAAGCCAAGGTTAATCCAGTGGGTCTTTCTATTTCAAGAATTTTACTTTGAGGTCAAAGACCGGAAAGGAACTGAAAATCAAGTTGCGGACCATCTCTCTCGAATTGAAGAAAATGGGCGCCCGAAAGATGACTTAGATATTGATGATGCCTTCCCTGATGAGCATATTCTGGCATTATCTTCTTCTTCAGCTCCTTGGTATGCCGATATTGCAAATTACTTGGTGAGTGAGCTTATCCCTGATGGCTTGGAGTCATAACAGAAGAAGAATTTTTTGAGGGACTACCGTCAATACTATTGGGAGGAACCATTTCTGTTCCGCATCTATACGGACAATATTATTAGAGGATTTGTTCCAGAAAAAGAAGTGATGTCTATTCTAAAGGCATGTCATGACTCACCTGTGGGGGGTCATCATGGAGGGAACCGAACGGCGGCGAAAGTGCTTGAATGTGGATACTATTGGCCAACGCTCTATCATGATGCAAACCAAATGGTCAAAGTTTGTGACCAATGCCAACGACAAGGGTCAATCTCCAAGAGGCATGAAATGCCAATGAACTTTGTGTTGGAGGTTAAAATGTTTGATGTATGGGGCATCGATTTTATGGGGCCGTTTGTAAGTTCTTGTGTGATCAAATACATTCTTGTAGCTGTGGACTATGTGTCCAAGTGGGTTGAAGCCGTTTCCTTGCCAAACAATGAAGCTAGGAGTGTAACCACGTTCTTGAATAGAAACATATTCACACGGTTCGGCACTCCTAGAGCAATTCTCAGTGACAGTGGTTCCCTTTTTTGCAACAGGGCTTTCAATGGCCTATTGGAGAAGTATTGTGTAAAGAATAAGGTGGCGACGCCTTATCATCCCCAGTCGAGTGGCCAAGTTGAAGTCTCCAACATGGAGATAAGGAATATCCTAGAAAAAACAATTAATGCAAAACGGACTGACTGGTCAAGGAAGATGGATGATGCATTATGGGCCTACCGGACCGCATACAAAACCCTATAGGTACCTCTCCATACAGGCTAGTGTTCGGAAAAGCATGTCATCTACCCGTGGAGCTTGAGCACAACGCCATGTGGGCACTCAAGAAATTGAACCTGGACTGGAATGAAGCTGCAAATTTGAGGCTCAATCAACTCAATGAAATGGAGGAATTCTGTTTCCACGCTTATGAGATGTAACTATGTATAAAGAGAGAATGAAAGTTGTCCATGACAAGAAGATCCTGAAACGGGAGTTCCACACTGGTGACTTGGTGTTACTATTCAATTCCCGACTCAAACTCTTCCTGGGCAAACTCAAATCCAAATGGTCTGGCCCTTTCAAAGTGGTGAATTTCTCTCCTTTTAGTGTTGTGGAACTAGCAACTGAGGACGGACTTCATACGTTCAAGGTAAATGGCCAACGCATCAAAAACTACTTGAGTACCGTTAGTGAGAGGCATGTGGTAGAGCAATTAACTCTGAAGGATGGTCCTTGTCCCACTGATGAATGACTCCAAGGGAGTACCAACTTCGTCGTGCCGCGACGTTAAATCAAGTGCTTCATGAGAGGCAACCCATGTGTGGTAACATTTTCTGTTTTATCTCTTTTTCATCTTCATTTGTTTTTTAATAAATGTGGCTTTTGGAGCAATTTAACGGGTGCGTGAGTGCAGATAATTCAAAAAAAAGCAAAGACAGGGTTGAAGTGCACATGAAAGCCAAGGAAGAAAATATTGGCCAGTCTGCGAGGCATATCCGACCGCATTTCATGTCTGCGATTCGCATTATGGTCGCAGACATCAACAATTTACTTGGAAAATGTTCATGATGAAAATGCGATATCAAGGTGCACTATGCGAAACGCATTTCCTTTATGCGATCGCATACGTGCACCGCATCTCGAACTTGGTGAGCCATTGAATCGCATTGTCACGACCCCAAAATCCTAACCAGTCGTGATGGCGCCTATCGTGGAACTAGGCTAGCCGACTACCGCATGTTCACAATTTCCTTTGAAAATCTCATTCAAGTTTCAAGCATTTCATAACAATATACAGAAAATTTCTTAATATAATAGACCAATTTATGTACAGTATTGTCATCCCAAAACCCAGAGCCAACATATCATTAGCATCTAGTGAAATAAGCCAATATAAAATATTATGATACAAAACTCCGAATCAAAGCTAAATACAACAGGAAGGGAAAACAGAGATGATGCGAACGCTGAACAGCTACCTCTATCCCCACGATCCGGCTCCGCTGCGATATATATAAAAGCTAAGGCTCGATATCTGCTCCTGAATCTGCACACAGAGGTGCAGGGAGTAATGTGAGTACGCCAACTCAATAGTAATGGAAATAAATCAAGTCTAAGTCGCAAGGAAACACATAAAAATCAATGTTATCAAGTCACAATATACACGGCCTTACTTTCCAGTAGTATAACATAGATATACGAAATCATCATGCCTTATAAATCAACTTCATAAAAGTCCTTAAAGAATGCACATTTTTGATAACTTTAAAACAAAGATTTGGTATGCAAATGAATGTAGAAAAAAATCATAGTATCCCCTCGGGCAAAAACATGTTTCATAATCAGCCCCTCGGACATGCCTCACAATCCCTCAGCACCTCACAATCACTCAGCACCTCACAGTCACTCATGCCTCCCAATCACTCATCACTCGCACTCGGTGCGCTCACTGGGGGTGTGTACAGACTCCGTAGAGTCTCCTTCAGCCCAAGCGCTAATATCACTCAGCACCTCACCATCACTCTTGGCCCTCGGCAATACTCGGTGGAACAACTCAAAAAGCCCCTCGGGCGAAGTAGTAGAACAGGGTACTCGACCCGAAAACATCATTTTAATGCTCATGTAGTGTAAATCAGGCTGAGTTTCAAATAAAACAGTATGCACAATGATGTTGAGTAAAATCATCGACAGGTAGTGAGGAAACCAGCAGTAAAACGCCCTCAAAGGGTCTAACAGATCGGCATAAGGCCCCAAACACGGCTTATAGCCCAAATATTTCACAAATATTTAGAACATAATTTAATATAAGATTTTGAGTAAATATGCAACTCATTACGGAGAGGACCTAGTCCAATCCAAAAAATCAGTACGCGCCACATACTCATCATCCGACATGTGCGCCTTTCCAAATTCAGTGAGAAAATAATGCAGTCCGGGGTTTCATACCCTCAGAACAAGATTTAAGACCATTACTTACCTCTACCAGGCTGCGACATTAGTCCGCAATGCACTTGCCCCTCAAATTGGCTCCTGATTGCACCGAATCTAGCCAAAATCAGTTTAACATCATCAATATATACTCAAGGAACACAACCCAATCAAAAATTATCAATTTAGTCAAAAATCTCAAAATTCGGCCAAACCCGAGACCCATGCCCACATCTCGAAATTTGATAATTTTTACATCATTAGAAACCTCATCCTCCCACGATTCTACTCATACCAAAATCATTAAAATTGGACCCACAATAGCCTACCTAAAACCTCAAAAGAAATCCCAATTCTTTCCTCCCATTTTTCCAACTTATTCCTACTCCTTAAATTTTCAAGCCTAATCCTAACAAAATAGCATAAGAACGGGATTAACAACCAAAGAACTTACCTTTGCTGAAGAACCTTGAATTTCCCTTTCAAAATCAACTTCAATGGACTCCTCCCGCATGCAAATTGATGAAAAATAAGAAATTTCACGGAGGGGTCCTTTTTATACTGTTCTACCCAGCCATTTCCGCTCCTGCGGACAATTGACCGCATCTGCGGATCCGCACCTATAGTCCCAGGTGCGCACCTGTGAAAACTCCCTTAACGGGCCAATCCCGAACCTGCGGCATCGCAGGTGCGATGCTCCTTCCGCACCTGCGGACCACTCCCTACACAGCCAAATCTCGCACCTGCGGATCCCAATCCGCTCCTGCGGAACCGCACCTGCGGCTCTCCTTCCACAGGTGTGAAAACACCAGCAACCTGCATATTACCAAAAATCACTCCAAACTTCCCGTCAACCATCTGAAATCAATCCCGAGCCCCTCGGGGCCCCAACCAAACAGACCAACACACCCCATAGCATTATTCCAACTTAGTCGAACCTTCGAAACACCAAAAACAACACGAAAACACCAAATTTACATCAAATTCAAGCCTAAGAACTTTGAAACTTCTAATTTCGCCAACTACGCCGAAACCAAACAAAACACCTCTGATTGACCTGAAATTTTGCAGACATATCCAAAATGACATTACGAACCTATTCCAACTTACGGAATTCCATTCCGACCTCGATAGCCTATTTTCCACTGCCGACCGAAAATCGCCAAAAACTAATTTTCGCCAATTCAAGCCTAATTCTACACCGGACATCACAAAAATATTCTAAACACACTCCTAAGTCCCAAATCACCTAACAAAGCTATCTGAGCCATAAAATCTGTATTCCGAGGTTGTTTACCAATAAGTCAACTCTCAGTTGACTTCCTCAACTATTAGGCTACTTTAAAAGGCTAAATGCCTAAACTCTCATCATAACCACTCCGGACCCAAACCTACTAGTCCAACACATCAAAAACAGGATAGTGATATATAACAAATGCAGAAATAGGGCAAACAGGGTAAATCTCACGGAACGACTGATCGGGTCGTTACATGCATGCTGAAGATGCGATCGCACATTCCATTTTTCAATTACCCCCCCCCCCCCACATTTCACCCCCAGGTAACTCCTCACTTTTATCTCTCACACGTCGTCCCACTTAAACAAAAACAAGACCAAAAAAAAGAGAGAAAACGAAAAGGAAAAGACCTAGAACGGGCAAATAGGAATCGAAAGAGCAAAGAACCTAAATTGCAATGGTTGAGTGGAAATTCCATCTTCAATTCCATAATCTTCTTCATTCTACATCTAATAACCTGGTATGTCCTTCTCTCCCCTCTTCTCTAGTCTTCCTTTTTGTTTTATTTTTTTTTATTCGTGAATTGTGTAATGTTGTCATGTCTGTTTCTCTGTTGTGCTGTGGTGAAATCGTAAAGGGGAGGGGGAAGGGTAGAAATTTTGACTAATAATTAGGCTTGGGAGGTTGAAAATCTTGCAAATCCACCATAGTTAGGGCTAGACTACTGTAATTGAAGGATCTGCGGGTCACATTTCTAAAATGCGGACTGCATTTGTGTCGCAAATCCAGCCCTAGGCCCATTGGAAACGAAGACTTATGCAACGCATTTGCGATCGCATAGTCAAAATGCGGTTCGCAAGTGCGTCGCACCCTTCCACAGTATGCTTCCCCAGCCCACCTCCCAGTTTGCGACATGTCTGCGGTCGCATAATCACTTTTGCGGTGAGTTATGCGATCGCATAATTATTTCCATTTTGCCCATCCACTTCTGTGATGCATATGCAAATAGCATAGTGGTTATGCGATTGCATATGCCATCGCATTAGTGCTCTTTGTTTAACTATGTTTTCTTATGTGACAGATTTGCGATCCGTATTGTGGTAATGCGATCGCATACCTCGTCGCATAAGTCAAAATTTCTGTCCTTTTGTTCATTTTTACATAATTTGTTTTTATTTTGTCCGCTCGTCCACTCACATGTAGTTTCTCTTTGCAGCAATGCCTCGTAAGCATACACTATCTAAGAGATCCTCCACAAGCAGGCAGGCACCTCCACCCAAGCGTGCACGTCAAGCACCTCTATCGAACATTGTTGAAAGCCCCTCCCAGTCTGATGAGGGGGATAGTGAACTGGAGGTAAACTTGGAAGCTGAGGTACGAAGGAAACAGGGGGACGATTATCAGATATGCTTTCCACTGCCCCTATCTAGGGAGTTGTACAATGAGGGTCTGACCAAAAGAAAGATCTTACCCGATAAAAGGCTAAGTCTCAACGGCCTGCAAGAGCAATACCCCCATATTCTACAGAACATCAGAACTAGAAAATGGGAATGCTTTTCTGAGCCCCTCGGGGAATACAACGAGACCATGGTGAGAGAATTCTATGCCTCTTATGCTACTTCTAGAAATTCCCATCACAAGAGGAACAAAATTTTCAGTGAGGCAGTGTTAGTCAGAGGGGTGGAAGTGGATTTTCACCAGGCCGTCATCCATGCTCGGTATTTTTCAACGTCGCCCAAGCACGGCGGAATACGAGGCCAAACTGGCCAACAAAGATGGAGAGTGTGCTTGGGTCGCCTCTGTGATTGCAAGAGGGACTCCAGCCTGGATTACTCCCAACCACAAGATTTACAAAGAAGATCTTTCGAGAGAAGATTCTGGCTTGCTTTTGTCGCCTCCCGTCTGATTCCCACCAGAAATGAAAAAAATATAAGCATTGAGAAGGCTATCTCATTGCTTGCATTATGTTAGGGATCAATGTTGATGTGACCGACATTATTTTTCAAGAGATTGGGGTCCGAGCTTGGCAGAAGAAGACTTTATTTCCTTTCCCTTGCCTCATCACTACATTGTGTCGAGCTGCTGAGGTCCCTCTTATAACTACATGTGACAAGGCAGCAAAAATTGACAAGGATATCGACATCACCCGTATCAGTGAAGCAGGGCCCAGGGCAGCAACTGCTCCTCCAGTCATCCCGATGCCTACCCTTACAGAGGCAGAGCCCTCGGAGTCTCAGCCTTCGGCAACACCCTCAAAGCCCCAGCCTTCTACAGCAGAGCCATCCACCACTGCCTCACAGCCTACTGCCCGTGTTGGTACCCCCTCAGCCATTTCGTTGCCCGTCCTCTCCTAGCTTGGTATCCTAGCTCAGCATACCAATGCTAAGGTAGACAATCTCCTGAGAGAACTTCCTACTTTGATCCGGCAGGCCCTCACCCCTATTTAGTCTTCAGTAACGGCCCTTGAGGGTTGCCTTCAAGGACTTGAGGCACGCATTGAAAAGGTTGAGCGAGGTGAGGTTAGGCACTTGCCAGAGCTCCGGACCGATATGTCCACTTTGAAGAAGGAGCTCCACCGACTGCAGCACCTGGAGTTTGACTTCTCATCCCTCCTGCTCAAGGAAGTGGAGCAGGGAGTTGGTACCTCCGAGCCTGGGCTAGGCCTTGATTTCTCCACACTGATGACATCCCAGGCCGCGCCAATTATCCCTCCGCCTTCAGCTCCTCCCGTACTTGTTTCTATACCTTCTGGAGAGGAGTCCGTACATTCTTCAGAGTCCGAGGGCAAGTCGTCTGAGGAGGAGTCCTCTTTTTCTGATAAGGAGCAGGGTCCTCAGGAGACAGGAAAGGGGGTTGACATTACTATAGTTGCAGAGCCGACGGAGGAGTCACTCATTCAGCTTGCTATTCACCATTCTCTGGAGGACACAGCTGCCCCAGCCTCAGTTCAGCCGTCAGCAGATGAGGGCCGCAGCTCCCATACTCCGATCACTCTTGCCGTTGAGCCTACAACAGTTCATCCACCACCAGTAGCTGTTATTCCTCCTACTGAGCAGTCAGATGATCCTGTCCATGTGGCGGTTGAGGATCCCTCCCCCACCCAGCATACCACCGACTCCCGCAGCGCTTAGCGCGCCCCATGGATCCCCTAACTTTGTCTTTACATTTCCCCAATTCATACTTTTTTTGTTAGGTGTGGTGGTTGTACGTATTTTTGTGACAACTTGGACAATATAGTACTTGTAATTTTGTTTTATGTATGAATGGTTTTTGTTTTCGTTTTTGTTTATGTACTATTTCCAAGTTGTCAGTAAACCAGTGTACATATTTCATTTGTGATATTAATATATTTCATTACCTCTAACTCTTGTTTGCATTTTATAAATAAAAAAAATTAAAAAAAAAAAAGAAATCTAAAACAAGTTGCTAGTTTATGTCGAGTTTTTTTTTTATCCTTAGTTGTTAGTAATGAATTCCCTTTGGTTTTTCTTCGTCGGGTTCTTTTCCAAGGGTGGAATAGTAGAACCATGGCACTAGGACAAAACGTATTGACCGGTTTAGTGTAAGTGTCTGGTCTCAAGCATGTATATCTGTAAATAATCCATACCCTTCCTATAAAAAAAAAATATCAACTCTGTGAACTTGAGGCTCGCCTTTTGACTCTATGTGTACTTAGAATTATACATGTAAATAATGAAAGTTTTGAGTCGGCAAGCCCTGACTCTTTAGCTAAAATGATGTTGAACTGAACAGTCATGTGCCGTGTGTGTTAGATGTTTGTATCAATAATTCTTGTGTTTACTTCTGTCAGCTAGAACTTGCCCAGTTGGTTTTTCGGTGCTAATAATAAGTACATTGAGTTGGATAAATGACCTTAGTCATTCTTTGTGGTATTGAGAAACCCAGTGAACCTTTCAAGCTACCAAATGTTTGCATGAATACCACTAGTTTTCCCATTTGAGCCTTTAGCCTTTCTATTGGACACCTCATTACAAGCCTTCCCCATTTTGAAAAGTAATCCCCTCTTTTGAACCAGTCCCTCCTTGAATATTGAAAATTAGGCAAAAAGCCTAATTTGGGGGTTTGGTGAAAGAATTAGAGATTGGCTAGGTTGTATATTGAGTATAGAGCATATACCTCAAAAGATTCAAATGAAAATTGTTCAAGCTCCAAAAACAAAGAGAGATACAAATTTATGTAAAAAAAAGAATATATATAAATATATACACACACACACATATATATATATATATATATATATATATATATATATATTTGAAGAAATTTAGTGAGGTAGTTCTATGATTGGTAGCTAAAGAGGCTATGAGATAAAAAAAGAAACAAAGGCACTGAAAGAGAAAGATGTGAGTAGTGTTCAATGAGGGTGTAGTCACTTGTACCCAAATGATTATCCAACCCTTCCCTAAGCCTACATTACAAGCCAGAAAGTCCTTATGGGATCTCCAACCGAATGTTCTTAAAATGGCGACGAATTAAAATAAGGGCAAGCATATGGCATGATGTGTTGTAACACTTGAAATTCTTTGTGAGTGTGAGTGTTTGTGTAAATATGTCCCTTGTTGTTGTCATTATAAATATTGTGGGTTGAGACTTTCTTTCTTTGTGGTAAGGGCACATGTACTGTGGAGTGTAACAGTAGTTGAGTTCTTGAAGTCGGGTGCAAGTACACTCAGCTGAGAGTAACATTTTGTCAAATAGCTCGAGGCTCAAAGTTCACAAGTTGAGTATTTTCCTTGTAAATAGTTGTAACTGTTCATTACGGGTAATTGGATGAAATGCTTGCTTGTAGTACTGACACTTAACACTGTCCGTGGTCATAGTTGTTTCCGGTCTTGTAGTTAAAGTTTAAGTTAAGATAGAGTCATTTTAGTTGCTTGAGGACAAGCAAGAGTTTAAATTGGGGGTGTTGATGTGCCGGAGAATTTTTGCACATTTAATACAAAATTGCTTAGATTATTGCTTGTTTCAAGAGCATTTGCCTTTATACTTATAGAATTTTGATGTTTTGCAGTGCATGAGGCTTAAACACTCAAGAACATGAAAAAGAGATCAAAGGAGATATAAAGTGAGGAAATTAACACTATGTGATCACATATTTGACAAGAGGACGTCACAGAACTAACATGCGAATCGCATAATGCACCCAGAGATCGCAGACCTCAACAGAAATATAGACCAATTTCAAGAGAAAGAATGCGGTCGATTATGCGACCGCATAACTCACATGCGAGCCGCATAGTTAACCGCAGAATCCCTGGTACCAGAAGTTGCCTCAAGAACGCGATGCAAATTTGCGGTCGCATATCAACAATGCGAACCACAGATCAACAATGTGGTGACTACCTGGAAACTAGGGTTTAGAGATGCGATGAGAATTTGAAGAATGCAATCGCATAGTTGACCTGAAGGGGTATTTTTGTTCGTTTTTTTGCCCTGATTTTTAGCGCACTATAAATAGATTTATTTGGGTTTAATGGGTCATTCTTGTCTGGTTTTAGAGCAACATTACCCTATTAAATATTCTCCTCCTTTTTGGAAGCATTAGAGCAAGAAATCCTTGGTTTTGTAATCATTCATGACACTTATTACTCTTAGCTTTTTGTCATCTATTATGTGTAGCTAGCCTTAAATACTAAGGTTGTGGACCCTAAATGGGTGTTATGTTTTTGGGTATTTAACATTGAATATATGCATAATGGGTTGTTGATATTTATTTACTCTTCATTTTATATTTATTGTTAGTGGTTGCAAACATTAACTTATGCCATAAATTCTTTCTTAGCTTGGAAAAGTTGGTTAGAATTGGTAGGGGTGAATACCAAAGACTCAAGGCTTTAAACCTTGTTTAATAGAATCACTTAGGAATAAGTTGGTTTTATTTGGCAGTAAGTGATTTGGTTTTATTGCAACACTTTTACATTTGGGAAAATTATAAAGAGGAAATACTACCCTATTATTGGAAAATATTGGGTAGTCATTTAGAAATCAATTGCATATCAAGAACTTCCCATTAGAAATATATCATATCAATACCCATTTGCATTACACTTCATTAAAGGGGATACAACCTTGGTTCACTTAATCATATTAATTACAACTTTAGTTAATTCTCATTGCCACTACATTTACTAGATTATCACAAAACAAACCCCCATATTCTCGTTCACTAATGGAATGGAATTATGATATGAGTTAAGAATCACACTATCAAAGTAATATTTTCACACCTATTCCCTGTGGGATTCGACCCCAACCTTGTTGGGTTATTATATTTGACTTCGACCGCTTTACACTATTTTAAAGTGTAATTTGAGCATATCAAATTTTGGCGCCGTTGCCGGGGAATACGGTTTTGAAATTACTAGTTAGTGTGTACTTCACTTTATATATGTTTCTATTCCATCACAAGTTTCTTGTTTTGTATTGGTGTCCCAGGTCACAATGGTTGAGTTTTATGGAGAAGAGGAAAATCCTTTCGCCGATATTGAGGAATACATCGACGACTCCAATGCCATCCTTCCACTGGCAGTTGGTGCATCGACATTTAAAGTGGACCATGGAATGATCCTGATGCTCAAGGCAGAAGGATTATTTCACAACTCAACTGATGATGATCCTACGCAACACCTAAGGAACTTCTTGGGTGTGTGCGCCATGCACAAACAGACCAATGTGTCGGATGACGCTTTGAGGTTGCGGGTGTTCAAGTACTCCTTAGCGGGAGAGGCAAGGAAGTGGCTTCTCAACTTACCTCCTCACACCATCACTACATGGCCTGAGCTTGTCCGAGCCTTTTTGTCAAAGTGGTTCCCGGATGGCAAGAAATCTGAGCTTAGAGACAAAATATTATTCTTCAAGCAAATGTCGGGGGAACACTTACATGAAGCATGGGACCGTTTCAAGCTGTATCTTGTGAAATCACCGAACCATGGGTTCCCGAAAAACATTTTGATGGAAAATGTTTACATGGGTTTGGACCCACTCTCCCATTCAATTGCAAAGAATGTCGCGAATGTATCTTTCATGGATAAGTCAGTTGCTAGGATTACTCAAATTTTAGACAAGATGGCTAAGCACAATCAAGCGTGGCATTAGGAAGATACGAGTGGGGGTATTTCTTATGGCACTCCTTCTTTTGCAAACATAATCAAATAGAATCAAGAAAGAGACCATGTGATTGCAGGTCTTGCCACTAATGTTGATGTATTGACAAAGACGCTCAAGGAAAATCAAACTAAGAAAGTGCATATGGTGTAAGACATGCAATCAATGGGTAATCAAGAGTGGGAAGAAGAAAACTATGTTCAAAACTCTAAAGGTGGTTACCGCCAACGAAACAATTGGAGGCCAAACCCTCAAGGGCTAGGCCAACAAAATTGGCGCAATGATCAAGGTGGCCAAGGATCTTGGAACAACAACAACAACAACTATTCCAATAAAAGCTCCAACCCTTATGTACCACCGCTAGGGAAATATTCCAACTCTTCACAATACAAGGAGGGGTCGTCAAGTGAATCAAAAATGGAAGGGACGCTAGAGTGGATTTTGCAAAATCAAGAGAAAAGCGATGCAACAATGAAGAATATGTCCGAGGTGGTGGGTTCACACACCGCTTCGATTCAAAAACTTGAATTGCAAATGAGAGATCTATCAAGAGAGAAAACTCCTAAGTAAAAGGCACACTTCCAAGTGACACGGTAGCCAACCCAAAAGGCGGACCCGGGGGGTCGACATCTCATTGCATGGCCATCACAACAAGAAGTGGTAAGGTGCTTCAAGACGAGAGTGAGAAAGTGATTGATGTTGAGACCTTTGATCAAGGAGAGGAAGCACTGAGTGAGTTGTCGATAGTAGTGGAGGTTGAGGAAACACCCCTCTTCTCCTTTTTCATATTTCGATTTCTTTTCCTTTTTTTTTTTTTTTTTGGTTTTTTCACTCTTTGTTTTTCTCATTTATTCATTTGTCACTCTTTTCTTTCTCTTTTTGTATTTCTCTTTCTTTTCACTCTTTTTTTTTATTTTTATTTTATTTTTTCACTCAAGGTTGTCACACCTCCTTTTTCCACTACCCCGGGAGGGTAATAAGGGAGTTTTTCCAATTAAAGTGACATTATTCGATTTTGGGATTATTTATTGTTTTCTAGAGTCGCCACCCGGATTTTTGACGATGCTCCGGGACACCGTTTATTTTAATATCCCAAACCGAGGAAGTTTTTGACTCTGTTTAAAATGTCTGCGAACCCGAAATCCGGGTAAGGAATTCTGTTAACCCGGGAGAAGGTGTTAGGCACTCCCGAATTTCGTGGTTCTAGCACGGTCACTTAACTATTAGTATTTGGCCTAAGTTATTTGACTAAATACGTGTTTTAAACCTATTGTGCATTTAACTTTTATAATTTAAAACCGTTTTTGATATTTATGGATTTATCTTGAAACAAGTCACGATGGCGTGCACTCGTTCGTTTTTGGACATATTGTAATCGTGCCACATGAAATTCACCCACGATTACAACATGTGATTTTTATTATTGTTTGAAGTTGGAGTCGGGGACATGAGTTGCCGCACCCGAGTGTGGATTACATAATCATGACTATGGTCATGATAGTTAAAATGCTTATTTGAAGCAATTGTCGATTATTCTCTAAGTTTTGTAATTTTAGTCTAAAAGAGGTATTTTTGGACTAAAGGATAGATATGTGTTCGAAATCGTCTAAGACTAAGTTAGCTAGTCTAAGGATGAGTATTTGGGCTCATGCCTACGCTTATAAGCATACAAACACCTTATTTACTGTTTTTCGGCCTTGAATTGGTAAGCTAGAACTATCTATTGTTCTTTGTGAGGACTTTGTAATCTTGAAAAAATAGCAGGGCATAAACAGGTTTTACCAGTTCATACGTTGCAGTTTCTGCCCATTTTTATACAGCCTAAACACAGATCTAAAATCAGGATTTGTACATATTTTTAAGGTACAAATATTCATACATCTATCTCAAAAAAATTCAAAGAATGTAAGATAAGTTAGAAATATTTTGGATCACCAATTTCTATTCATATTGAAAGTTACAGAAACTGAAATAACATGATTCCAAAATTCTAGCAGATGTTTACAGGGAGATTTTCATATAGATTACTTAGGATGTAAATTCATACTTTTAGTTGAATGTCTACTTTTATCATATTACTTCTTAAAGCAGATAACTCTAATCCTTGGGCTTGTCTACTCCCTCATGGCCTGATATCCTAAGGAATTAAACTTGATTAAAGCCTTAGTGGGTTGTTTCATCAAGCTGACCCAATTCTGGATTTAACAGAAAAGAGTAAGAAACCTGGAATAATAGTATACAGTATCCAGTCCATATTTACAACATTAAAAAGAAAAAAAAATTATGCTATTACATTATCGTTTCACTATGAAATACAATTTCCTAAAAGAAAAAAAACAATAATTAACAGAGTAAAGAGAGAACAAAACTGCTTCTGCGCAAGCTGGCCTTCAGCGGCTTCGAAATCTATATTCTTATGGCTATTTTCTTAGTCACAAAACGACTAACATAATAAGCCATTCCTTAGGCATGTTATGAGGCAACATGACCATTATTTGGTCAAAT
>ML397580.1:0-28246 GCA_005239525.1 Nicotiana knightiana | reverse complement strand
TCAATTAGAAAACACTTAAACCCATCAAAACTCGATTTCTGGCCGAACTGGGGACCTGGCGTTAGGACCCAAACACCTGGCTAACGCCAGGCCAGGGCTGGCGTTTCAGCCCAAACGCCTGGCTAACGCCCGGGTGTCTCTTTTCGCGTATTTTTCGACGTATTTGCATCTTTTTAGCTCCGTTTCCATCTTCACTTCACCTACACATGAAATAACTCTATTAAGCACATAACAAGTGTAATTTTATCATTAATGCGCATAAAATATAAGGTATATCACATGTTAAACTATGCAATTTAGTCTCGCATCAATCACCATCAAGAATGGTTTCTTGATTGCTTGTTTTCTCGGCAGAATAGTATGATGATACTTCATCAAACACAACATCTCTGGAAGTGACAAACTGTTTTTTTTCAGGATCCATACACTTCCATCCTTTTCTATATTAATCATAGCCAACAAAGACACACCGTTTTACTTTCGGGTCAAGTTTAGTTCGGTTAGATTTTGGTATATGAACATAACAAAGTGAACCAAATACCCGAAAGTAATTTACATTTGGCTTTTCATCATATACAGTTTCAAAAGGAGATTTTTTCTTTACCTGGCCATAGAGGCAAACGATTTATTACATGGCATGCACATTGAATAGCTTCAGCCCAAAGCTCTCGAGAGATATTCTTATCGTACAACCAAGAAAGGCGCATGGAAACAAGATGAGCTAATTTCCTTTCCGAGACACCGTTCTGTTAGGGGGGTACTTGGACATGTCATTTGTCTTGAAATACTATTGTCATCACAGTACTTGAAGAAATCATTTGACATATACTCGCCTCCGTTGTCGCTTCGTAAACATTTAATCTTCACCCCAAATTCATTTTCCACAACAGTGTTAAACTCAGCAAATTTTGACAAAGCTTCACTTTTCTCTTTCAAGAACTTCACCCATGTATATATTGAAAAAATCATCTGCGAACACCATGGCTTAGAGAAAACCACTATAACTTACTATTTTTGTTGGTCCCATCAAGTCGGTATGAACCAACTCAAATATAAAGGATCTTCGATTCAATGATCTCTGAAATGGAAGACGGTGTGATTTTCCAAATTGACAGCCTTGACAAACTACATATTCATGAATATTCTGTAGAGCTGGTATGCCATCCACAAATTTCATTAAAGAAATTTGCTCCAACAATTGGTAGCTTAAGTGTCCCAGTCGAGCATGTCAAATTGTTGGACTATCTGTTCGACTTGTCTTCTTCACATAGGCTTCTCCTACTACCATGACAAATAAGGAACCTTTCTTTTCACCGACAAGAATAATATCAGCAGCTATATTCTTTATGTTATCAAGAACATTTACATCATTTGGACCGAACAACACATATTTTGCAGAATTGGTAATTTGAGAGACTGAAACTAAATTTCTCTTCAAACCTGGAACATGAAAGACGTCGTTCAACTTGATAGCTTATGTATCTCCAATGTCAATCTTCAAAACTCTTTCTTTAGCTACTGGATATACAGAGTTATCAGCTGTAACAATAACTCGTTCTCTGTTATGTTGACGTATCTCTGAAAGTAGCGAAATATTGTCGGTTACATGATGAGAGCAACTAGACTCAATGATCCACTCTTGTCTACAGCTATCGTGGTTGTAAAGAACTTGAGTTGGTACGGCACCATCGTTCCTCCCTTCAACTACTTCAATGGTGAAGCATTGCTCCCATTTGAGTTGCTCGTTTCCTTCATTTTCACTGGCAACATTTGCTTTTGAGATCTTCACTCTACAGTTTTTCTTGATGTGCCCGATTTTACCACATCTATGGCACCTTCTATTTTAAAAGTTGCCATCGGTAGCTTTTCCGTTGTTTGAGCCTTTCTCATTGTTCTTGTTTCCTACTGATGTGTTTTTCTTTTTATTCTTGTCCTTTGAGAAAGGAACGGCATCGGATTCAAAACTTTTTGCCATTTGCTTTGCTAAAGCCTCTTTGTTGGAAAGCAAATTTTCTAATTCTTCAACTAAAGGTTGCTTTTACCAACCTTGAATGGAGGTGACGAAAGGATTGTACTCCTTCTTCCATCCTCGAAAAAGAAATCGTCGCAATCTTGCTTCGCCGATCTTATCATCCGAATCTAATTCTGAAGTTTCAGCATAAATGCTTTTAACTCGTAGGAAATTAAATATTCAGAAATAGACATACCTCCCTGTGTTATCATAGCCAATTCATTTCCAACAACTATAACCTAGCAGTATTCTTTTGAGAAAATAATCTCTCAAGTGTCTCCCAGACTTCTTTTGGTGCACTAACATCACGTACATGATCGATGAATTCTTTTCCAATTGAAGTTCTTAAAGCAAAGAGAGCTTTACCACATTTGATCTTCCATTTCCTTCGTGGTTCTACATTTTCCGGAGTATTTGCCGAAATGTCTGCTTCCGCACCAACGATAAGATCCCACAAGTCTTGACCTTAAAGGTAAGCCTCCATACACATTCTCCGGTACTTGTAGTTTGTCCCTACAAGCTTTTCAACACCAAACTGTGCATTCGAACTACTTCCTCTATTTGCCAATTCCATACTGCACAAAGAGCTTCTCCGCTACAACTTTCGATCTCCTCCAACATGACAAAGCGAAGTTGATAGACAAGACGAAAGAAAGAACAACCAAAGTTCAACAACCTGGCTCTAGTACCATAAAACAAAAAAACAGAGGAAAGAAGAAATTGCAGTCAAAGAAATTTTAGGAGAATAAAACATTGAAGAATGTTATTGCTTTCATTGGAAGTCTGGTTTACAGCAGGATATGCAAAGCATATAAATAAGACTGAACCACTAACATTCAACTCCTAAAAAGATTCTAACAACTAACAAAGAATCCTATCCAAATTAACAACTAAGCTAATACTATTCCTATAAAATAAGAACTGAATTATTTGACTCAGTAAACATAAGTAAAACAGTAAATAAAACATGTAAGATGCACTAATTTTTAACATCGTCGAAGGTCGAAACTGAGCTACATAGGACTTCAATAGAAAGATGAAGAGTTTTCAAGGAGTAGAATAATTAAGATATTATTATAGGTATGGAAACGTGGAAAAAAGACTTTACAATAGGTTTATATCTATCAACCTAATAGACGAAAGTTGTCAAACATCTAGCCTGTGTAGTGTATGGCACGCTAGCTTAGTCTATACAGGGACTACAGTGTTGTGATCGGAGACTGAAGGTTGTACCTTCTTCCCTCCAACTCAGAATATATCTTAAAGACTAAATTACGACATATTTCACGTTGAGAGTGAGACTGTGTCCCCTTCCATTCACCCCATGATTCCACATTTCCTAATGTATTCGTTTGAGAAATTTATATGGCGAATCCATAAGCTTCGTATCTCAGGGCTCCCAATCTCAAGCCATGGCTTGGCTGGTCCACTGAAATGTGCAACAGCTACGTTTTCCAGTATAGACTCTGTGACATTCATAATAGATCGATAACCTAAACCAGCAATGTGCCACGAAGCATCAATCCGATGCACATGACCCTCAAAAGCAATCAGGGAAGGTGGAAGTGCTCCAGGATTCCACAGTTCAAAACCAGAGTTGAGACTCTGCAAAATAGAATTAAGAGGTCAAAGTCATGATATAGTCAAAACACACTGTTAAAGCAGCTTCTTAAAATAAATAAGAATGGACAAGACTGATAGATTTCCATTAGATTGATCGTTCCTCTTCCATTTATGAACAGAAAACTAACCCCTTATTGATAAATGTTTTTCGATAGCATGAAAAACCTGTCTGAAAAGATATAAGCTAGCAATTGTGTAATTTCACATGATAATGGACACAAAATGCTCTACTTTCAAACATTCTGCAGCAGAAGCAATGCATAACGCACATCCCAAGTATTTGTGAGACCCTTGTAATAGGCATTTAGAACTAATAATAACAAGGCAAGTTGTAATTTTGATTCAACGGTTGATCTATACTTACAAGTTTAAGCCAGTGATGGTAAGTCGCAGTGATGTTAGTCTTTCTCCAAGCTTGAAGATCAAATACATTCATTCCATAAAGCCATCCACAACGATCATAATCCAGCTTAGATGATATAACAGGGCTCGTAAAGTTGAAGAAATCCTTGTACTTTCTTCCAGGGCAACAGCCATCTCCACAGCCCGAGTCAAAAGCTGCACCAACAACTTTCCCGTTGAGATCCAGTTCCCATAGAGATGATAAATCATGCTGTACTACAGTATCATCGTCCAAAAATATAATCTTGTTCAGATCTGGAAAGAGCTGTGAACCCATGAAATTATATGAGAAAATCAGTTATTCATTGAATGTCCTTATTGAAGATCATCATTTTGTTGGTGAAAACAATGTTAAATTAAGCAATTACCTCGGGGATATAGATGCGCAGATGATTCAAAAGGGATGCACAGCTAGGCCGTAGATACTGGAAATCCTTATCATTTTCATACTCGTTTGCCAAAGTTTCCCTATTCATGCGGTCAAATTTGTGTCTACAGATTAATCGATGGATCTCTATCATCTCCTTAATCCCGGTATTCACCTCATGAGACCAATCATACTGATGCAATCCTCTTACTTCCAGGACAGCTGAATTAACTGAGTTCACGGCAAACCATGCATGCATTGCAGTGTATGTCTTCTTATCAGTAACTATATGAAATACCAATCTTTCTGGGATACTTGAGCTTTTGATGGTTGAGGAAACTACAACAGACGCAGCAAGTACATTGTCTGTTAAAAGAACTACGTGATGGAAGGAAGGGTCAGTGAGGCATGAAACATATTGAGGGGGAGGCAAGCGAGAACGTGCGGCAGCATTTTCAGCATATTCTTCAGCTAACTTGAGAGATAGGCAATGTATGCCCTTTGGTACACCGTGAGAAGCTAAATGCCAGAAAATAGACTCGCGTTGTCTAGCTGATTCTACCAATTGCTCCATCTTCACTATCTAAACAAAGGAAAGAAGCATACAACTTTTACAAATATTTATAACAATACAACGGTGCTCCATTTAATTTGCTATGACCTACTCTATAATCGAGAAATTTTCAGCGGGTTAAAAAAAGAAATCATGTCACTTATAAGGTAGTGAACTGATTGTTAAGTGTCAGGAAAGAACAAGGTCCCAAGTATGTATTTTCAACTAAAAATGCAAGTAGAATGTGGAACCGAAGCTCAGGAAAGGCCAACAATGAGTATCGAACATATTAGAATGATTGCGTACGATAGACCCATGTGGTCCGGCCCTTCCCCGGACCCCGCGCATAGCGGCAGTTTAGTACACCGGGCTGCCCTTTAGAGAAAAACCTAAATGAAATTCTGGTTTCAGGTTGATAAGAATTTCTTCTCTTTAATTTACACTATTACTCCTATATATCTGTGAATATCGCTACTTGCAAGGAATCAGCGTAAGGACTCACTCTGTCCGTCAGCATTGCCTCTATTCCTAGTTCAATATACTTTAGCCATTACCAAAAACTGGCTTAGATAGCTTTGGGTCCAAACTGCCAAAAATCTTCCGTAAGATGCTTATTGATCCACAGGTAAAGAAAGATTTAGACTTCTCAGCATTTCAGACTCGGCTTCAGGATATAGAAGCAGGGTATGGTATGGTTGTTTGGTTCACAACCAGGATATATGTAACACACCAGACTTTAGATAGAGTCCAACATCGGGAAAACACAAGAAGGATGCTGGGTATATAAGTTAACAAGCTTTTAGGCCCTAGTGACGCGTTTTAAACCCGTGAGGGCCTAGGTCCAGAGCGGACAATATTACTAGCGGACTGGGCTGTTAAAATATATAATCCCAAGATTAAAACCAGGACTACAACCTTGACAACTATCACACCTTCTATAATTGATAAATTATATTAAGAATTTTTGTATAAAGACAATGCAAAGAAGCTATTAGAACTGCCAATTAGTAGTTTGATTAAATTCGATATTCTCCTGACATGTAGCTGAACCTAGGAAACGATAAGATTATGAAATTTGGTTTTTCTTGGCTAGTGGAGCCAGATGAGGACAAAAATATTGATACCCTGACAATGCAAATGCCCCTTCCACGAAGGTAGATAACAGTTTCTATGTGAAGTTTCCATTTTTCGGACATTAAGCAGCGCTTTGACAGACCTGAAAATTTAGGAAGATTTTCCGAAATGGCATGATGGATAATATCTAGTCCTATAAATTAACTGAAAATTGACATTTTTTAGAAACTCTGGCTCAGACTTTAGTGCCCAGTAATTTAATTGCTTAATGTGGCCGTCTACTAAAGTTGTAACTACAGAACATTTGCAATCATAGGATTGTCTTGGCTCCTATTATTGGTAAGTAAAGAGAATACTTTTACACAGAGGGCCAAGGCCAACAAGTGGATTGGGCCCATTACGCATTCCAAAACAAACATGCAGCACTGCTTGAGTGATGGAGCATTGCAGGCAGTCTGATTATTCATGTGACAAAGTGGCCTACTTGTGCATTTTCTATTCAAGATTCTCCAACCAAAGAGCAACGGATAAAAGGATTGAAAAAAAAAATTATTATCCAACTAATTAGAAACTAAAATACAACGTTAGGTATAAGAGAATGATGGCTACAGTTCATTAATAAAAAGAAATGACCCGCAAGAAAAACGAACTAAATGCAAAGTGGAAAGCAGGAAGTAAAAGGTTGCTTGTTACCATAGCTTTAGTTTTGAAAGCGAAAGCTTTGATGTCTTGTCCACTAGAGGTCATGTCCTTCACAAGATCATTGAATGATGGTAATGAAGTTGAACTCTCTATCCCTCCTTTTCCATTCTCACCATCACTTGTTGCCTCCAGCAATGCCAGCATCAACTCTTCTCTGAGCTTTTTCACCGTACAGTCAAAAAGGGAGGAAAAGTAGCATCAGAAATAGTAACGATAAAAGTTGGGGAATCATGTTGATCAAGACTCAACTTTCACTCACTTAGACCAAACCACATTTTTAATGAACTTAAGTGATTAAATCGATACAAAAATATATTGCTAAGTAATAATAATGCATGTTGTTACGTATTTATTGGATTAACGTAAAGTTATTCTATCAATGGACAATAGCGATGTGACATGCAACGAAGAAAGGCCAACTAACCTCTTAAATAATTAAGTCAAGTGGGCATCCTACTGATTACTGAAAGTGATTGTTCTAAGAGCAACTTTGACTTATAATGAAGCAGGTCTCCCACTTTTTCTTATTACAATATGCTCTAGCATTAAAGATCAAGTGGAACTAGAAAGTCAAAGAATAAAGATGGAACAATATTACTTAATCCTAGTCAGGATGATAGGTTAAAACATGAATCATGATGTGGCTGTACTAGTGGCCAAATGTACAGAAACCAAAAAGTGGATGTCAATTACCGACAATTTCTTTAAATTCGGTTATCCTTAGAACTAGATAGAAATAATACTTGAGTTGTACTTACGTATAGTAAGATATGGGCAAGGACCTAGTTTGATATTTACTCCTGCCTGAAATAACCAAGGCAACTACAAATTGTAGAACTCTATCGGTTTTTCCGACCGGCTAAAATTATACTCCCTTCGTTTCAAGTAATATGAGGTAGTTTGACTCGATATGGAGTTTACGAAAAAAGAAGAATTTTTTTTAAATTTGTGGTATTAAAAGCTTAAGGAGTAAAAGTTTTGTGAAGCCACGAGATTTGTGTGGGTTTAAAAACTTTTCATTAAGGGTAAAATAAAGAGTTTAAAGTCGAATTATTTCCAAATTTTAAAATATGTCATTTATTTTGAAACAGACTAAAAGGAAAGTATCTAATTTGAAACGGGGAGTAGGAATTCTAGTAGAGGAGCGAAACCAAGTTCAGTATAGTCGTGTTCCGTCGACACCAATTTTTTTCTACACTTCTCTAGTGTCATCCTCTGCAATATTGAGAGACCTAAATTAAGTAGTAACGAATTGAAACTATTATGAAAAATAATGACAACAATTACTTTTTGATTACTTTTGTCAAAATGGATGAGCAGAAAAATTTATATTCCAAAATATGATACAATTTTTCATGTGGACACCCCCTACCACTGGCGGTGCCACCTTATGCTAAGGGTCGTTGAAAAATTATTACTATTATTTAGCTAGGTTAAAAATTTATTTTTATGTATATAAATTATATGTAGACTCCTCTTAGACACTCTTTAGTAAGATTTCTGGCTCCAATACTGCTCCTACACTATCAAACATTTAGAATTTGGCATTCTGACCGAATAGAGTCAATAAATCAAAGTACTTTCACTTTGTTGGTGTAAATACGATTTTCCACCTTGTAATCTTCTCCTACTTTTCCATCCTTCCCTCACCCCCTGAGTATTTTTCTTTTTAAGAAAAAAAGAAACACTTTCTAGCAGGCAAATAACTTTACTCTCGAATAAAAAAGAAAAAAACAATTTTGATCCAAATTCTGAAGGTGCCCCCACGTGGATTATAGTAAAACTAGCACGTGATACTGAAAAACTCCCAAAAAGATAAGGCAACAAAAAAATTGTTGCATCTAATATTTCAAATATTTTAATCACCGTAAGGATAATGACAATGAGTAGATTATATTTTAATTTTAAATTATCAGAAAGAGGAAAATGATTTACCACAGCCGAGTCACTCCCGCCGAAAATCCTCCATCCCAAACAACCTGTAATACAAAACAATTGAAATAAGAAAACTAAAATTACTAACAAAAAAAAACGAAAAACACATTAAGAAGCAAAAGAAAAAATTTAAATACGATCGGAAAATAGTTTACCGATGGAGGAAGAGCAAAAAGCGGCTGACTCGAGCATGATAAAGGTAATTCTGAAAAAGAGCAAGGATAAAAGTAAACCGAGAACCAAAATAGACGGCAATAATAACGTCCGGTAAGATAGCCGGCGAATCCTCAGCGATGATCCCTTCCCTTTCATGGCTACCGGCAATCCAAAACCACCTCCGCCGCTCGTGACAGCGGCGGTACTCGATATAGTCAATTTTTTAATCCCTGTCGCCGATATGTACATCTTCATCATCTAATCACAATACAAAACTTCAGTTTCCGCTTCTTCTTCCATACAAAAAGTATCATCTCTTCTCATCTCCAGCTTCAGATCCGTTTCCTTTAGTGCTCCTTCATTACGCACTCATCCTCTGTTTCCGCCAATACACATCGGAAGCACGCACAGATACACACACAGAGAGAGAGAGAGAGAGAGAGAGTTAGAGACAGCGAATATCACGGACACAATCACAGCTATCGAGAAATTTCAAATAATCGTTCAAAACAGTGAATGATCCAAAAGCCACAAAAAATTACGAGCGTCAGTTCAAAAACAGTGAGAATCAATATGTTACAGTTTCAATCCAATATCCAACAGTCAATAGTTTCAAACCGACAGAGCATTGGAAGAAAAACTTTACCTAGCACAGAATCTGGTTGCTCTTTGATCTTCAGCAGCTTAATAATGAAAATAAAGGTGGTGATCACACTCTTTGGGCAGTGTAAAGAAGACGCAGATGTTTCATATAGGGGGGTGGGGACAGAGAGTGCCGAAGCCGAAAAGCCAAAACTGATAGCCGCGTTAAATGCTGAGAGAGAAATTAAATGATAGATTTGGACTACAGAGTCCTACATCTACAACAATTTTTCTACGTACACAGGATAAATTATTGTAATTCCTCTTTTACCCTTTAGATGTTTACGATTTTGCCCTTTTACATCACCGACACATGGCGACGTTATAATTTTTCTCCCTCCTTCGCCATTTGTCGACAAATAACCTTTCGTACGAGCTTTTCTTTCAAGCAACAGTTGTTGAACCAATCATGTTTTGCCACGTCTTCAGATGGATCCCTGAATAAATGTGAAAGGAATGAAGATAGTGGAATTAGTAATTTAACTGATTAATGGAGCAGACCTGTCATTAATATTTGCTGAAAGACGGAAAAATACCATCTGAAATTCCAATTCCCTATAGCAAATCGAAATCTGAGAATTTTCAGCTCATGTGCTGTTTCCATCGGACTTGTGCATTCTGCAAAGAAACACAAGTTCATGATCCTTGTGTAGATTGACCGACCAAATATATTTTTAAGGTTGAAATTCAACCTTAGAGATGTTCAGTATGAGACATTAGGTGTGCTGCGATTCTTTTACCACTTTCAAACACTTTTCAAATTTGTAGGGCAATTTGGTTTAGAAACAAATTATGCGATATTTAGGGCACGTTTGGTTATAAAAAAAATTTCTTTTTCGAAAATTGTATTTGGAACCCTAAAGTTTTCGATTTTCACTTGAACATGAATTTCGAAATATTTCGAAAATTTAAAAAATTTCAGAAAAACTATTTTTCAAAATTTTCACTTCACTTTAATCACAAAAATACAAAAACATCCCAAAATTATATTCATGTCCAAACATAACTTTAATTTTCAATACCATTTTTATTTGAATTTTCTTTTTAAACTTTTTCCGAAATTTTACAATTCTTATGTTCAAACGCCCCCTTAATATTATACCGCAATTGTCATGCAAAAATTAGTAGCACAAGAATTGTAATGCAAGAAATAATACTGCATGAACTATAATTTATTTACTCATGTCGATAAGTTCTATTTTTAGTTACGAATGTTACGTTCTAGTACATTTAGTATTATAATTTGTGTACAACAAAACCACATTTAAAAAAAATATGTTTCCTCAACAAGGAAATTACTTTTGTTTTCCAAATGATTCACCACGTCAATCCTGAATCGGATAGTTGGATAATCAAGAAATTATAATTTGGACTGTAGTATTGTGAATTGAATATTACTGACTCTCTCCACTACCATGTACCTATTTATAACGTTTTTCTTATAGTCATGTGTATTATTATACTACTCCATTTCCGATTCTTAATAAGTGATTTTTTGGTTTTTTTTCTTGACTAAAATAAGTAATTTTTTTAAATTTCAAGAGTGAATTAATTTTTTTTTCTATACTGTCCTTGAAGTAAATAGTGTTGGAGTATGTGTTAAGAGTGTTTATCTGAAGATATAATAAAGGTTAATATGATCAATTTTATTATTAATTAATATTAAAAGATAAAATTCTTAATCTATGTGAAAATAACAAATAAAAATTATTTCTCGTGGACGGGAGGGAGTACTAAAAAACGACTTCACCAACTTAATTAAATTACTCCTGTTTTACACAAAGTACGTTTTTTATTACAATTAATGACCTTCTTCAAGATTTTGGACCATAAGGAAAGGCCCTCTACTTGCCTTTTGGCTAGAATGCTAACAAGGGGGACCGCGGTGGATTTTCATTCCCTTAGTAGGGCACTCAAATTGACTCAAAGTTAAAGGTAAAAAGTCTTAAATAACGAAAATAATACAATCAAACCTTTTTATAATAGTCTTATTTATTTCGAATATTTTTTACTATTATAACGAAGTGATGTTATAAAGAACATATATTATAACATACACAAAAATTGTTTCTGAAAAAACTTAATTTTTATAAAAAAAATATTGTTATATAGGGATGTTGTTATAAAGAGGTCTGACGGTAAATGTAAAAATATGTCTACACTCACATGGTTTGATGGGGCCGCTCTCACTCACACTCTCTCTCTCTCTCTCTTGTAATTGTTCCTTCAATTCTTTTAACTCAGCGGAAGTCATACAGTATGGCGGAATAGATATGGAGTTGTTGGGAAATTGTGTTCGAAGTCAGAAAATCAAAGAAGTAAAGAAACGTTAGTTCATAAATGAAAACAGAAAATTTCGAGCCCACAAGTTTCTTGTGTGTCCTTAAGGAATTTAATCCTCTCACTGTTGCCCAAGGTTATGGATTACTTCCTCCTAGGATAGAACAAAATAACTATTCTCTAATACTGGTAATCGAAATTACAGAACTTCAACGAACTCAAGAAATGGAGCAAATCACACTTGGCACTTTATTTATTTGGAAAAATAATGCGACAATATAGTAAAAAATAAAAAGAGGAAAAATTTCAGATTTTTCAGTAGTGGAAAATGAGGCTAAGCCTCTCTATTTATAGACAATGAAAGGGTGAGATGAAGAGGTGCAATCCAAGAGGTGCCTCTTCCATTTCCCATTCATACCCCAATGAAAGGGTGAGATGAAGAGGTGCAATTTAAGAGGTGCCTTTTCCATTTTCCATTCATACCCAAGAGGTACCTCTTCTATTTCTCATTCACATCCCTTAATAAAAATGCAACAATCCCCACATGAAAGAGGAATGGACATAGGTTGAAAAACATGCATGAAAAATACTGTGTGATTCGCAAGTAAGGATTAATCACATCTGGATAAGTAGGTTTCCCTTTGAACTTTCCATAGTGAACTTATGTCGGATATACTTGGTCAATTAATAGATTTGATATCTTTAAACCGTCGAACTTTGGTGTATACCTAGACAACCATAAGTCACACAATCAACCCTTAACCGTCTTTGGTTCTCATTGTTGTGTTCGTTTCAGCCATGAACACCACCTAGTTAATAAGTGCGTAGAGAACCGGCCTTGCAGAATTCTCCTTGAAGCAGCTTACATTTCACACTTACATAGGTGATTCCTAAACGTGTTATCCCGTAGATACACTATTTGATATACTCCGTATCAAACTTAGAAACCATTAAAAAGCCTTAACGTTTTATCCTTGGTACTGAACATTGTCTCATCACGAGAATAGACCAAAAAGAAATTTTATTTGACAATGTTGAACCGTCATTAATGACTTTGTTTGAGCTCCTTGAACCTAGATCTTGGGATCTCCAGTCTTTTAGGTAGAGTTACCGCCACAATGACTTGTCCTCGGCCATAGTCCCAATCCCCTTGATGATGTCTCAACTACCTCTCTAGTTAGGCCTTTTGTAAGTGGATCCGACACATTATCGCTTGACTTCGCGTAGTCAATTATGATAATTCCCCTAGAGAATAGTTGCCTAACGATTTTATGCCTTCGTCGTATATGACAATATTTCCCGTTTTACATAATGCTCTTGGCCCTTCCTATTGTCGATTAACCATCGCAAAAGGTGCCAAAGGTTTGGACCAAACTGGAATATCTTCCGAGAAATTCCGAAGCCATTCAGCTTCTTCACCGGTCTTGTCTAAAGCTATGAACTTAGACTCTATTGTAAAGCGGGCGATACATGTCTGTTTGGACGATTTCCAAGATACCGCTCCTCCACCAATGGTTTAGAATCAATTCAACCAGTGATCTAATTTACATCACTATACACCTCCATTATCGCGGGATACTTATTGTAGTGCAAAGCATAATTTTGAGTATATTCAAAATATCTCAAGACTCGTTTCATTTTTATGGAAGTTCAATACAAACTTTTTTATGTCGTAGAACTAATACGTCTCGACATTTTATTGCATATCTGAGTATTGACTACACTTAATGTATCAATAGTATATTATAAACACTAGTTGTAATGATTGGCATCAGTTGTGGCCACAACCTTTTAATATCTAACACATTTCACAATCACTCCGCCATTTTCAAGCATTAGTTTGATATTTATTCATACTTCTATATGATATGCAAATTATAGCACCTTCATTCATGAAGCACATCCAACTTGCAATGGATTTTGGTCATGTTCATCTATTGGTTTACCTCAATATAGACCAATGTATTAATACGTTCGTTCATGAACGGTCATGTTTATACAAAACATACAAACGTATTTTTCATGAAAAGTAGCAACCAACCAGGTGACACATTTCATAAAAGAGTTAAACATTATAAATGTTCAAGAAAGAACAAATCATTTCTGTAAAGGCACGTAAACAATTTTCGAATTTGTAATTTCATCACTAGTCATCACTAAGACTGAACAAGTAATGAATTCACCAACTACCATATCAATATCCTTAAGGATTCGTGGGGTTCGAATAATCATATCATCTAGTTCTTCCAAATAATTTAGACATCACGTCTAACAGTAGCTTTTGTTATGCATACGCTAAATGTCCCCACATTTTATATATTTCATATGCCTTTTATATCAACATATAATCCATATATAACCAAACAATTACTACATAATTTAGAGTATTCTTAATGTAAATATACTAGTTTGAAACCATTTGACAATATTTTTTTAGTCAAATTTCGCATGCCATTGTTTGGATGCTTGTTTTAGTCCATAAAGTGACTTAACAAGTCGACACTTTCTTTTCTTTTTCGGGAACCACGAACCCTTCAGGTTGTTCTATATAAATTTCTTCCTCCAAATATCCATTTAAGAAGATTGTCTTTACGTCCATCTGATGGATTTCAAGGCCATACACGGCGGCTAACGCTATTACCATCCGAATAGATGTAATTCTCGTTACCGGTGAGCATGTGTCAAAGTAATCAAGACCTTCTCGTTGTCTTAAATCCTTAATCAATATTGCCTTATATTTGTCAATAGTACCATCAACTTTTATTTTCCTTTTGAAATCCACTTAGAACCAAAATGTTTATTTCCTGGAGGAAGATCAGCCATTTTCCAAAGTATGATTACTTAATATGGATTCTATCTCACTATTGACTGTCTCTTTCCAATATAGTGCTTTCGAGGAAGACAGTGTTTCTTTAAACGTTTGAGGCTCATTTTCCAACAAGAATGTCAGAAAATCCGGTCCAAAGAAAGTAGTTATCCTTTGACGTTTACTACGTCTTGGATTTTTTCTAATTCAACGTACTTTCCTTTGCTTATTCCCGAGTTCGCTTAGATATTTCACTAGACGACTCACATTCCTTTTTATACGGATAAGTACTCAAATAATTCAGCATTAGCTGATTTGATTACCATATTAATATGAATGTCAGAATTTTCTGATTTATGAATCAGAAAACAATATGCCTTACTATTTGTTGCATATCTTGTGAAAATGGAATCAATAATTTCCGATACAATTTTTTTCCTTTTGGGTTTAAAAATTTGCACTATACCCAAACACCCCTCCCCCATACTTGGAAATATATCAAGTTAGGTATTCTTCCTTTTCATTTTTCATATGGAATAGATTGTATTCAATTAGTTGTAACCGTAGCTTCCCTCCCACAAGTTTTGGGTAAACCAAAACTAGGCATTCATCATCTCTTTTGACGTTCTATTCTCTCTTTCCACAATTCCATTAGATTGTGGGGACTAAGGTGTCATTTGATAAATAATATCATATTCCAAGAAGGAGATTCACATTCACCGCCCCTATTACTTTGTAGAGCCAACCACATGAACTGTTATTTGTATTGTAACAACCTGACCGGTCATTTTGCGTTATCGAATCCTGTTCCCCTAAACGAAACTTTCCATAGCGGCGTATTATGATTTATGACTTGCGGGGGCTGGTGGTCTGGGATTCGGAAATGTTTAGCGTGCTATAGGAACACTTGGTTCCTTGAGGTTTGGCCTTTAAGGCCAAGTTTGACTTCTGTCAACATTTTTAGTAAATGACCTCGGAATTGAGTTTCGTTGGTTCCGGTAGCTTCATATGATGATTTCAGACCTGGGCGTATGTTCGGAATGGGTTTTTGATGACCCGGGAGCGTTTCGGCGCCCAATATTGAAATAAGAGTTCCTTAAGTTCCTATTATGATTTGGGAAGTGTTTTTGTGTTATCGACGCCCGAATGGAATTCCGAAACCGAGAATAGTTTTGTTATGTCATTTATCACTTGCCTGCAAAATTTGGTGTCATTCCGAGTAGTATAGGTCGGTTCGGCGCGTTGTTAGCGAAGTCTAGAAAACTTAAAGTTCCTAAGTTTGGGTTCTTAGGGTTTTGAGGTGATTTTGAGTTTAAGCATTGTTTTGGGTATTCTGAAGGCTCGAGTGAGTCCGTATTATGATTTGGGACTTGTTGGTATATTTGGACGGGGGCTCGGGTGGGCCCAGGTGCCTCCCGGACACCACACGAGGCCAAAAACCAGCTGAAATAGCTGTTGGTGCACCTGTTCTGGTGTGAACGCAGGTGCGGTTGACCAGTCGTAGGTTCGGGACCGCTCCTGCAGTCCCAGCCTCACAGGTGCAACCCCTAGTGGTCAGGCCAATTCTCGCAGGTGCGGACAAAATTCCGCAGGAGCGGAGCCGCAGGTGCGGTCTCCACTCTGCAGGTGCGGACCCAGGCTTCCTAGTCCATTTCCGCAGGTGCGAACCTTTGCTCGCAGGTGCGGTCCTCTAGCCGCAGGTGTGGAAACACTATTCAGACAGTGTGTTTTTATACACGGGTTTTAAATCATTTTTCTCAGCTTCTTTTTCTTTCTTGGGGCGATTTCCATCATTTTAGAGGGGCAAACGACCTGGTTGTTGAAGGTAAGTAAATCCTACTCTAATATTAGCTTCATGCATGTATTACTAGCTTAATTAACTACCTAAATTAGTGAAAAATCAAGAATGGGGTAGTAACCTAGGGCTTTCGATAATTTGAGAATTTACCCGTGAATTTTCTATGAAAACAAGTAGAAATCAGGTATTAATGATCCTCAGGCTATGGGTGAGTGTTTCCTTCGAGAATTATTGAAATCCGGGCATGCGGGCCTGGGGTCGGATTTTATAATTTCTTCAAGAATGGTGAATTTACTAAATGAGTAGGAGAATTTCCATACTTTGAGCATAAATTAATGAATTTGTATAACTTTTGGCTAGTTTCGAGTCCTCGGGTGTAGAGTTCAGCGTTTCGGGCGCGTTCTTGGTCTAGGGAGTGAATTCGACACGAGGTGAGTCTCCTTTCTAACCTTGTAAGGGGGAATTGTCCCCATAGGTGATTATAAATGGTGGTTTTGTCCTTATTTGCGGGGGCTGCGTACGCACGAAGTGACGAGAGTCCGTGCGCAGCTACTATTATGCCTTGTCGGGTAGTTTAGGACTCACAAGCATGTTTTATGTGTTGTATCTGAGATATTGTACATGGATTAACTAGCCTAATATTCTTGAATCTCACATGTGAAGGCCTAAGGGGTTATGCTTGAAGTTGATATTTCTAAAATTTCTCACACTGTTAGTATGTTCCCAGCTAAATTATTTGGAAATCTCCTGCTAATCATGAATTTATATGGTAACCCGAGTCGTATGGATGATTCGCGAGCGGGGTAGCCCTAATATTATATTAACCCGAGTCGCAGGTATGATTCGCGAGCGGGGGTGGTCTTGATATTATGTTAATCGTGTCGCATGTGCGATTCGCGAGCAGGGTAGATAGATGCATCTATGGTTCAGGCCATTCGACCCTCGGTAGTGCACATTTACTTTTCACGTCGTAATGACCGTACGCTCATAGCCTGCTATATGCTTTGGTAATTTGTGAGAAGCCCTGTAATTGTATCTGTTGATTTCATGAAAATAAATAAGGTTAAACAACTTGTATGCCATGGAAAAAGGATGGCGCGAGGGTATTTTTGATTGTTATTTGATGCTCATTTCCTTATCACCGTTCATTACTGCTACTACTGGTTAGCCTGTACTTGTTCCACATTGTCTGACCCTAGTAAGTATCATGTCGACCTCTCGTCACTACTTCTTCGAGGTTAGGCGGGATACTCACTAGGTACATATCTGTTTATGTACTCATACAACGCTTCTGTACTTAATTGTACAAGTTCTGAGGCTGGTGCATCTGGTTATCCGACCGGATCTTGACGTATATTCTGGACCTGACTCCACGGTGAGCTGCCTTCCGTGGCGATTCTCAGCAGTACTATGGAGTTATCTTTTGTTTATTTTTGTCTACTTCTTTTAAACATCAGTGCAATTTTTATCATATTTTGTATATTCTACTAGTTCGCCTGTTGACTTGTGACACTAGTTCCTGGCACACACATAGTAGGCTTTATCTTTTGGGACTGTATATATTGGTTCATGATCATTGTGGCTGTATTTACTTAAGTTGTTTAATGTATCCGCTTGTATTTAAATGACCTAAGCTTAAAACTTTGGAAATTGTGGGGTTGGTATGTCAAATAAGAATAATCTCACTAGTATAGAAATGTTGGCTTACCTGACTCCGGTGTTGGGCGCCATCATGACCTGTGTTGGATTTTGGGTCGTGACAACATGTTATCATAGCACTAGGTTCACGTAGGTCTCACGAGTCACGGGCAAACCTAATAGAATCTCGCGGATCGATACAAAGACGTCTGTATTTATCTTCGGGAGGCTATAGGGTATTAGGAAACCTCTCTTTATTCATGATCTATCGTGCAGTTGATGGTATAGTAAATCTCATTCTTCTATTCTCTAACAGATGGCGAGGACGCGTATATCTAGCAGATGTCGGGGGAGGGCATCGGCCCTGGGTAGGGGACGGGGGCATCCTAGAGCTATTCCAGTTGCACCACCAGGGGATCCTACTATAGAGGAGCAGGGTGAGGTGCCCCCTGCGGGTCCTGATCTAGTGGACTTCATGACAGCGCCAGGCTTCCAGGAAGTNATCCTGGGCATCGGCCCTGGGTAGGGGACGGGGGCATCCTAGAGCTATTCCAGTTGCACCACCAGGGGATCCTACTATAGAGGAGCAGGGTGAGGTGCCCCCTGCGGGTCCTGATCTAGTGGACTTCATGACAGCGCCAGGCTTCCAGGAAGTCATGGGTCGTATGTTGAGATTTATGGATACTATGTCCTAGGCTGGTTTATTTCCAGCAGATCCTGCCACATCTCAGGCAGGAGGGGGAGCCCAGACCCCCACTGCCTAGGCTGCAAGCCAGACAGCCGCACTTCATCATACCCGGGTACACTGCCCGTCGATGGGGTTCAGCCTATAGCAGCAGCACCTGAGCCCAGACCAGCTGCGAAAAGTGATCCGCAAAAGTTATTGGACAGATTGACTCGATTGCACCCTCCGGTCTTTGGGGGTGAGCGAGGCGAGGATGCCCAGGATTTCATTGACAGGTGCATGGACCGACTGCACAACATGAGGATACTAGAGTCCCATGGCATGGACTTCGCTACTTTCCAGTTAGAGGGCAGAGCTCGCAGATGGTGGCAGTCCTATATTCTCAGCAGGCCAACAGGTTCTCCTCCTATCACTTGGGATCAGTTCACTTTGATGTTTCTAGACATGTATATCCCACCCTCTAAGAGGGAAGAGCTGCGATATCAGTTTGAGCAACTGAAGCAGGGGTAACTATCAGTGACAGACTATGAGGCCAGATTTTTAGAGGTGTCTCGCCATGCACTCATGATACTACCTACCGATGGTGAGAGAGTGCGTAGATTTGTAGCAGGGGTTGCATCCAGGCATTAGGACCAGCATGGCCCGGAGGTGGAGATAGGGACTTCTTATCAGCTAGTAGTGGAGATTGCTCGTAGGATCGAGGGTTATCGATTGAGGGTCAGGGAGCAGGTACAGCCGGATAAGAGAGCCAGATATTTCGGGGATTTCAGAGGTGCCCCAACTAGGGGCGGAGGTCAGTTTGGTAGGGGTCAGCCCAGCAGGCCCTCATATTCAGCACCACCACCACCTCCTCGTGGTGCTCCAGTGAGGCCTTACTTTAGTGCTATGCCAGAGGTTCCTCACCGTCCCCTAGTTATCCAGGGTTCTACTTTAGGGCAGCAGGTCGTGCCTCTGCCTCCAGTGAGTTGTTACGAGTGCGGGGATCTCGGCCATATTAGGAGGACATGTCCCAGGTTTCTGGGCAAGGCAGTGCAGCAGGGTTACCAGCCTATGAGTCCAGCACCAGCAGTTCGGCCACCTAGAGGTGGGGGACAGGTCAGCAGGGGTCATCCTAGAGGTGGAGGCAGGTCAGGGGGAGGTCAGCCAGCTTCTGTTCATTCTGGCGGGGCTCAGTCTTCCGGTGCTCCAGATAGATTCTATGCTTTTCCGGCCAGATCAGACGCAGTGGCCTCAGACGCCGTGATCACAGGTATTATTACAATATGTGGTAGAGAGGCATCAGTGTTATTTGATCCAGGATCCACTTATTCCTATGTTTCGATCTTATTTGCTCATTTTCTGGATGTCCCTCGTGAATCCTTGGGTTCTCCTATATGTGTGTCCACCCCTGTGGGTGATTCTGTGGTGGTAGACCGGGTTTACCGATCCTGTATGGTCACATTATATGGGTTCGAGACTCGAGCAGATCTCTTATTGCTCGAGTTGTTAGCTAAGGGGTTCATTAGACCGAGTGTATCGCCATGGGGTGCTCCAGTTCTATTCTTGAAGAAAAAGGATGGGTCCATGCGGATGTGTAGTAATTACCACTAGTTGAACAAGGTTACCATTAAGAACAAGTATCCTTTGCCGCACATCGATTATTTGTTTGACCAGTTGCAGGGTGCTCGTGTGTTTTCTAAGATTGATTTGAGATCAGGGTATCATCAGTTGAGGATTCGGGCTTCAGATGTTCCAAAGACTGCTTTTCGTACGAGATATGGCCATTATGAGTTCCTGGTGATGTCCTTTGTTTTGACTAATGCCCCAGCAACATTCATGGACTTGATGAATAGGGTGTTCAGGCCGTATATTGATTCCTTCGTCATTTTCTTCATTTATGACATTTTGATTTACTCACGTAGCCTGAGGGAGCATGAGCAGCATTTGAGAGTTGTGCTCCAGACTTTGTGAGAACAGAAGCTATATGCTAAGTTCTCCGCGTGTGAGTTCTGGTTGGATTCCGCAGCATTCTTGGGGCATGTGGTATCCGGAGAGGGTATCAAGGTTGTTCCTCAGAAGATCGAGGCAGTTCAGAGTTGGTCGCGTCCTACTTCAGCTACAGAGATCAGGAGCTTTTTGGGCCTAGCAGGTTATTATCGCCGATTTATGGAGGGGTTCTCTTCTATTGCAGCTCCATTGACTAGATTGACTCAGAAGAATGCCCCGCTCCGATGGTCTGACGAGTGTGAGGCGAGCTTTTAGAAGCTCAAGACAACATTGACCTCAGCACCAGTTCTAGTATTGCTCGGTTCTGGAATGTATACAGTATATTGCGACACTTCACGCGTTGGCTTGGGGTGTGCATTGATGCAGAAGGGGAGAGTTATTGCTTATGCTTCACGCCAGCTGAAGGTTCATGAGAAGAATTACCATGTGCACGATTTGGAGTTGGCGGCGATTGTTCATGCCCTTAAGATTTAGAGGCACTACTTGTATGGAGTGTCCTGTGAGGTTTATACAGACCACCATAGCTTGCAACACTAGTTCAAGCAAAAGGATCTTAATTTGAGGCAGCGCAGATGGATTAAGTTGTTGAAGGATTATGATATCACCATTCTTTATCACCTGGGCAAGGCAAATGTAGTAGCAGATGCTTTGAGCAGGAAGGCGGAGAGTATGGGTAGCTTTGCTTATATTGCAGCAAAGGAGAGAACTCTAGCCTTGGACATTCAGTCCTTGGCCAATCGCCTGGTGAGGTTAGACCTTTCAGAGCCTCGTCGAGTTTTAGCACATGTGGTTGCTCATTCCTCGTTATTGGGGGAGATTAAGGCCCATCAGTTCTATGATCCGTGCCTAGAAGAGCTTCGGGATACAGTGGTTCAAGGTAGGGCCAAGGAGGTCACTATTGGCGAGGATGGTGTTCTGAGACTTCAGGGGCGCTAATGTGTTGCAAATGTTGATGGCCTGAGGGAGAGATTCTAGAGGAGGCACACAGTTCTCGGTACTCTGTTCACCCTGGTGCTACAAAGATGTATCATGATTTGAAGCAGCATAGGCGAATGAAGAAGGACATTGTGAGGTATGTGACTAGGTGTCTTAATTGCCAGCAGGTNAAACAAAGATTATCAGATTCCCGGTAACGGAACCAATTTGTTTAACCAAAGAATTAGACCCTTTGACTAAAGCTTATTTTTAAGATGAATACGGGTTACTGATAATCAACATAATGGGAAAAATGAATAATAGATAATATTGCAGAAATAAAAGATTGACGTTGATCATATTCGAGAATCAGATACCTTTACAAACTGTATTCCCCTCCTTTATATAGGAGATTCTTACAACGTACGACTCTTGCTATGGTTACTCATTAATGACTAATTATGACATTAGGGAGGCGTTACAAAGGATAACGGTAATTGGGGTTCAGTTACATAACGTTCGAGTAATCAATTGTGGGTCCCTGGATCTTCTCGTAGCTTTGTCTAGATTCATTCTGACTGTGCCTTTCTCCCGTTTTGATCAAGTTGAGTTTCCTATGGCTGATAAGTTCGTGGGTTTACTGAACCGTGCCTCTTTGTACCGTATCTCTTCAAGGAGTCACGTCCAGCTGTCGTATTTTCCTGTGTCCAGGTGACTGGCTGAGTTGTCAAAAGCTGGCTTACGTATGAAACTCTTTTTTACCAATACAGATAGTCCCCACACTTACCATATATTTAGCGATTAATATTTGGTAAGTGGATATTCATTTATGGCGGAAATATTTTTCCGCCGCTTTTCCTTCAATCATCGTATCCTTCTCTGCACCATAGGCGTCGTTTGTCACTTCCATTTAATGCTCATACCACGTGTCCTTTTCGGATTGGTTCTGCATTTACTCAGCACCTTTTAGGGCTTTTTGCGGCTGTGCCAGTCCCGAAGTGACATCTTCAATTATGACTTTTCATCATTATTTTCCTTTTTCTTCATGTTTGACGGTTGTCTTCAAGTATAAATACATGTTTTCTTTTCTTTGCTTCCACGAAACACTTTTCTAACTTTGTCTTTTGTAAAGAACTTTCTTCTTTGCCTTTGTAAACATGTCTTCTTCAAACCAACCTCAAAGAGTAATAGATATTGAAAGTTTAGCGCCTTCTTCTGCTCCGACTAGGAGTCGGAGGGGTGGTAGACTTAGAAGTCTAGGATCCACTCCTTCGAGGGGCTCCTCTTCTTCTCAGATAGTTCCTCCTCCTTCCACTAGATCTCCAGTTTCTCCGAGATTTAGGGTTTCTCGGTCTTTGTCTAGAGGTAGAGGCGAACGCCTTCGTGAACCTGGAGTCGATGAAATTGTCCCTGCTGAGTTTGTTTTTGCTAGGGATAGTCAAGTTCTTGTAGATCAATCTTCTTCTCTTGATAGTGTCGAAAGATATCCAACCCTTATAACTGAGGGTCAGATTTCCCTTGTTCGTAGGGAATGCTTTTGGAAATCTGACTTTCCTCTCTATATTCTGAATAGTAATCAAAGAATAACATCTTACAAGACGGGATATTCTTTTGTTTATACGTATCCTTTTACTTTAGGGTTTAGACCCCCCATTGACCCAATTATAATTGAGTTTTGTCATTTTTTCAATATCTGCTTAGGACAAGTTGGCCCGCTTGTGTGGCGAGTTGTCGCATGCCTTAGGAGTTTGGATTCTTTAGCCTCGGTTCCTTTTACCTTCAACCATCTTATTCAACTCTACTCTCCTACCTTATTTTGTGAAGGGGTTTTTACTCTGACTACTAGAAGCAAAAGAGTGCTGGTAACCCCTGGAGACGATAAGGATAGGGGCTGGTACCTCCGGTATGTTTCTGTACCCACTGCCGGTTTAGTGGGTGAAGAAAATCTTCCCTTCCCTGAGAAGTGGAATCGCGCACGTGAGTATGCATTAGCTCACATTTACTTCTTCTTGTTTTGACTTGAGATGTTTTATTTAACACCGTATCTATTTTTTCTCTCTCACCAATCATGAATACTGTTGAGAATGTCTCTGGTATTCGTGATTGAGTATAAAAATTGTTATCTGTTGATCCTTCAGAAGAAAGATCTTGGAAATACCTCGCTGGGAGGTATGGTTGGCAAGTAAAGACCCACGGTAAGTGAAGCTCTTGTTCTTGCTTCTTTCCTTACTCGAGTCTCTTTATTTTTTGTTGTTTAACTTTTTTCCCCCCTTTTTAATAGGGTTCGTGGGGTGTCTGCTTCCTCTATCCCGAAGATGTCCTTGGCTCAAGCCCAGGAAATTATTGTTAGTTCATCTTCCTCGAAAAGGAAGATTAGTGAGTCTCGTTCCATAGAAGAAGAGGAAAAGGGTGCTTTAGTGCACAGGCCATAGAGAAGGCGAATGGTTTTAGATGATGAGCCTACTGCCTCAACCTTGCCTTCCGTGTCTGTGATTGAGCCCCCTGTCTTTAATGATGTTCCACATTCCCCTATTCATGATGGTATTGATCTTGCTCCTGACGACGTCCCTTTGGCTGCTGTTTTTCTTGCTTCTTTGAGAGAAGCTGTTTCCTCTATTCCTTTGGCTATCTCAAATTCTGTTGCTGCTTTGACTTTAACTTCTCAACCCTTCAACTTTTCGTGCCTGCTTCTTTTCCCTTGTCTTCTCCAGCTCCTCAACCTTCCGTGCCTGTTGTTGTTCCATCTCTGCCTGCTTCCATGTCTTCCGTTAGGGAAGTGGGGTCTTCCAGCAGAGAGATGCGGCAGGTGGTAATAGAGGTTCTAGCTGAGGGAAACCTTTTCAAGAAAAANTTTATTTCTTGTAGATTAACCTCATAGGCATGGAGCTTATGAAGAGGATTTCAAACACAGACCAAGAGACAAGAGAGTTGCAGGCAGAAGTTGATAATTGGAAAGCACAGTATGATAGCATAAGGATTGACATGGATGATTTAGAAGAGGAAAGGAGTACCTTCAAGCGGCATATGAGACGTATGGCAGCAGAATTAGCAGTGGAGCGGGCTTCTTACAGTGAAGCTGATAAAGATAAGAGTATTATGGAGTCTTCGTTTGCGGAGCAGCTGTCCCGTGCCTCAAAGGAGATTAGATACTTGAAGAACTTGCTGGGGCAGAAGGAATAATACTCAGGCGAGATACTGCAATCACTCACTCGTACTCAAGAAGATCTTCATAGGGCTTTAGACAAAGCTCAAACTTTAGAGGAGTCAATTGTTCCATTAAGGGCCGCTCATGAAGCTGCGGAGGCGGAGAAGGACGGGTTGAGAGCTGAGCTTCAAGTGTGGGCAAAAGATTATGAAGATTTGGAAGAGGTGGCTGTTGTCGTGGTGAGCTGGGCGTATATGAATTCTCGCCTTGACACATTGATGGAAATGAGTCAAGAGGGTTTTGACCTTAGTGCTGAAATAGCCAAAACTAAGGAAGCCATGGAGAAGGCTCAACAGGGTCATAACCTCTCTTCACCTGATGGTGAGATTCCATCCGCTCATGCCTCTTCATCCCCAGTTTCTCCCGCTCCTTCTGCCACTAAAGTCAACCCCTCTCTTGAAAAGATCAAGTTGGTTTATCCCTTTTTTATTTTTCTTTGTATCAATTGGTAATTACCCCCCAGTCCAATCGGGGGTAAATTTGGATTTCTTTTAAGCCCCCAAATAACAACTTGGGGGCACCACAATGTAAATATAAAAATATTATACGGCTAAGTATAAGTTAATACTTAGTTTTAGCCGTTTTAATATATAAATGTTAGTTCGACTTTTGTTGCGTTTCTGTTTCACTCTTTAAGTCTTTTGCATGCTTTATTTTTCGAGGTTTTAGTTTTACCTTCGAGTTTTGCATGTGGAATGCTTTAGACTACTCGTACCTTTTTTATAATAGGCACGGTGTCATATTAAATGTGTGCCTTTTTGTAATAGGCATAGTTTATGGAAGAGGGCCCTTTATAATTGACATGAAGAAGACGTCTCAACTTCATGATAATGCAATAGAGTGATAGGAATTTTACACATGTTTAAGAATGTTTCCAAGGAAAGTTTTTTGTTTGAACTTCCATGACATTTTACATGTATTTGATTATCGTCTAAAACTCACGCTTGTAACTGTTTTTGTTTAACAGATTTTGATATACACTTGTATTTCGTAACTGCTTTCATAGGGAACAGTTTTTCGATATTAATACAAGGAAATAACTGTTTTTCACTAGTAACAGTTTTTATAAAGATTGGGGTTTTTACCCGCAACTGTTTTGGAAACAGTTTTCTAATAAGTACGAGGGAAATGTTTTCTTATTCGTAACTGTTTTTATTTGATAACAGTTTCTTGAAAAAATACAAGGGTTCAAATCTTTCATCCATAACTATTTTATTCGAGAACAGTTTTTTGAATGAGTATATTGATGATGATCTTTCACCCCTAACTGTTTTTGTTACAATAGTTTTGAATAAGTATAAAGATGTACATTTCTTTCTAGTGACTAATATTTTGCCTTTCAACCTGAATATGTTTGAAGGTTTTTGCTTTTTTCATTAGGCTTTGTATTTGGATGGCTCTTTTGATTTCTTTCGATTATGCTCGTGTCACTTGTCTCATTGGGTAGATGTGTCTTTAGACTCGAGCTTTTGACTTTCTGATAGTCTTCTTTGCTTCGTCTTAGTCTTCCGTATTGTATAGTCCCCCAAGTGTTTGATCTTTGAAGAATGAAATATCGAACACTTAATTATTCCTTTCCTTGTGGTCCTTTTCCTGAAAAGGAAAAACATTCCGGACTCGAAGGTATATAGTTTTTTAGATGATGACTGCTTAACCCTTTTTAAAACGTCCATCAGAAAGTGTAACCCTAGACCGGGAATTGTGTTATTTCCTCACGTCTTTTCAGGTCTAATATCATCATCTGGTGATGGGNCTCGCGTCTTTGCAGGTCTAATATCATCATCTGGTGATGGGTTAGCTTTGTGCCTATCATCTAAAAAAATTAGTAAAATTTTTAAATGTTCAAAATAAAATCGAACGTGTGATACCTGACGGGGGGTATTCTTTTCTTTTTAGAAGTAATACTTCTTTAGATGGATGGCGTTCCAGGTTGTTGGTAGAACTCTACCGTCCATAGCTTCCAACTCATAGGCGCCTTTTCCAGCTATCCCTCGGATTTTCTAAGGTCCTTCCCAGTTTAGATTTAGCTTTCCTGCACCTGCTTCTTTTGTTGATTGAAAGACGTTTTTGAGGACGAAGTCCCCAATTTTAAAGTACATGAGATGAGCTTTACGGTTGTAATAACGCTTTATGATTTGTTTTTGAGCTGCCATCTGTATCAATGCTTCTTCTCTCCGTGGTTCGAGCAGGTCCAGGTTGGTCCTTAATTCGTCGTTGTTTTCACCTTCCATGGCTGTTGAGAACCTTATACTTGGTTTGCAAATCTCTACAGGTATTAAGGCTTCTGAGCCATAAATAATTGCGAACGGAGTTTCTCCCGTGGCTATTTTTGAAGTCGTTCTGTATGCCCATAGTACCGCTGGTAACTCATCAGGCCAGTTTCCTTTGGCTTTATCCAGCCGCTTTTTTAGATTGTTGATGATGACCTTATTTGTTGACTCAGCTTGACCATTAGCCACGGGGTGGTAAGGCGTTGAGGTGATCCGCTTGATTTGCCAACTTTCAAAGAATTCTGTGATTTGCGAGCCTATGAATTGTGGTCCATTATCACACACGATCTCCTTTGATATTCCAAAGCGGCATATTATGTTTCGCCACAAGAAACTTTTAACTTCCTTTTCTCGCACTTGTTTGAACGCTTCTACCTCTACCTATTTTGTAATATAGTCGGTTAGTACGAGTAAAAANGCCATGGGGATATTATTGGATGTAATAATTCCGTTGGTCGATGCATGTTATTAGCAAACCTTTGGCATCTGTCACATTTGGATACAAAATTCTCGGCTTCTTCTTCCATCTTAGGCCAATAGTATCCGGCTCTGATTAGTGTTTTCCCTAAGGATCTATCCCCTGAGTGATTTCCACAGTGTCCTTCGTGGACTTCTTTTATCACAAATTCCGTTTGGTTAGGTCCAAGGCATTTAGCTAGGGGTCCCCCGAACATCTTGCGATAAAGTAAGTTGTGAATAACGCAGTACCATGCAGCTTTGCGGCGTAGTGCTTGAGCCGCTTTTCTGTCTTCAAGTACGGTGCCATTCTGCAAAAAATTAAGAATTTCGTTTCTCCAGTCCCAGGTTAGGTTGTTGAAAGTTACCTCATTCCTATCCTGGTCTATTATTGAATGAAATAGTTGAACGGCAATTGTGTCTTTGTTCGTTACTTCCGTGACTGCTGTGAGGTTAGCTAGTGCATCTTCTTCCACATTTTCCTCTCTAGGTATTTGCACTACCTTCCATGTTTTGAATTGTCTCACGAGCTCTCGTGATTTTTCAAGATACTGTTTCATTCTAGTCTCTCGAGCGATGTAAGTCCCCTGTATCTGATTTACTACCAGTTGGGAGTCGTTGTTGATCAGAATTTTCTCGATTGAGAGCTCCCGTGCGAGTTCAAGCCCTGTAATAACAGCTTCATACTCTGCTTCATTTTTAGTGATAGGATAACACTTTATAGCTTGTCGTGTCTTTTCAC
>MDKJ01072574.1:0-12560 GCA_005239525.1 Nicotiana knightiana | reverse complement strand
AAATACAATTGTCTAGGAATAAGTAAGTACAGTTGAATAGAAATAAGACAGGAAGGTGACTCCGAAGCCTGCGAACGCAGCAGCAGGTTACCTTGAGTCTTCTCAGCAATGATCTGCGCAACTACCGACAATAATAACCTGGAGCTACAGACAAAAATATGCAGAAGTGTAGTATTAGCATACCACAACGGTGCCCAGTAAGTATCAAGACTAACCTCTGTGAAGTAGTGACGAGAACTAGTCAAGACACCACCAGTCTAATAAGTAAAAAGGCATAGATGTTTAATGACCCAAACAAAATATCTATCTAAAGATTTCTCGATGTAATTAACGATACGATCGAATAATACGGAAGAAAATTCAATAATCACGATCAACAGACAGCATAATAGTAGTACGCAAAGAGAATGGAAAGAATTCAATCCAAATAGGGGGAATCACAACCCAATAAAAGCACTAGCAACTCAGCACTGCATCAATTTACTCACGTCAGGCCATAGCCAATAAACTCAATAAAACTGGTCAAACATTCGAGTGAAAAATGTTAAATCGTGAGTTTATTTTGAAAACTTTAAAGATATAATCATTTCGGAATAGAGAAATTTCTTCTTTGAAACATGCTTTCTCTGAATGTATATTTATATATTTTTATAAAGAGAAATCTTTAAAACATTTTCTCTTCAAATACTGGTGTTCAAATATATTTTCCCGAATACTGCCTTTTCAAATATCATCAAAATACGTGATACTCAAAATATACTTTCCCAAATACTGCTCTTTCAAATATCATTTTTTTCTGCAAGACAAATACTTTTCAATTATACTTTCGAAACAGAAGTCCTTCAGACATAACTTTTCCTGGAGATAATTGATTTTCACCTATACTTTTCAATATATATGTATATTCTTCGATCCAAATCTCCTCAATGATAAAACCACCGGAACTCAGTCCGTAAATCAGGATTTGTCATGCAATGCAGTACAGGGGGAAAGCTCCTGGATCTCTGTCCGTAGTCCCGATTTAAATATACGATGCAGTACAGGGGGAAAGCTCCCGAATCTCTGTCCGTAGTCCCAATTTAAATATATGATGCAGTACATGGGGAAAGCTCCCGGATCTCTGTCCGTAGCCCCAATTTAAATCTGCAGTGCAGTACAGGGGGAAAGCTCCCGAATCTCTTTCCGTAGTCCCAATTTAAATATGCAATGCAGTACATGGGGAAAGCTCCCGGATCTCGGTTCGTAGTCCCAATTTAAATATGCAATGCATCCATTTAGGAAAACAACCAAAATTTGATAGAAAAAACATATATTGCCACAACCGGCGCAAAAGCAAACAAGACCAAATGCAAAGTGCGATGAGCAAATCAATACAAAGACTTAAATCACAAAATGGTAAAAACTCACTCATAAGAAGTAGCCACTGAAAGGAATGCCAAGCACAAAGAGGAACAACATAACGAGGGGAAAAAAGGCAAATATAACAACGATTCTATCTATTCAAGTTCGCAACCAAGAAACCAAATCATCCTGGCAAGAAAATCAGCTATAACTAATCTCACTTAGACAATTAGCTTCACCGAATAAACTCAGTTTGAACAAATGCTCAGTAAATATGCAACATCAAAGAATACCATCAACATGGGCGGTCATCAATTAAACCTAAGTAGTACTTAAGAGAAAAATCATTTAAATCACAATGTATGACTCACGACATGCTTGACCAACGTATAGATATTTCAATTACTTGTTAGACATTTATAGAGCAAGATTATACTAGTTTTAGTCACATAGGCAGCGTATGAAGGAAGATATAGTATAACGGTAGGAAAAACAAAGTCTTCAATTAAGTCAATTAAGATCATATGAGAAACAAGGAATGCTAGGCAAGTACTTCTAATTTGAGCAGGAGGAGATGAAACTAGAAATCAGGAATTCAGATATAACAAGTTCAATTCATATAAGGGGAACATAAGGACCTAAAATCCCTAAAGGGAAATCTATTTGCAAAGAAGTATGAGTACGCACTCGTCACCTCGCGTACACGGACTACAATCAACATAGAAGACTCAATCCTAAGAGGTAGTTCCTCCACGCAAGGTTAGGCAAGATACTTACCCTGACTGCGCTAATCAACTCAAAACCACGCTCTTGCCATGAGTATCCAACTCCGGGAGGCCCAAATCTAGACAATTCGATTGCATAATGTAAATATCATCACAAGGAAACAAAATAACTAATAAGTTCGAAGCTAATACGCGAAATTAGGAAATTCACCCAAAAAGTTCCCCGGACCCACGTCTCAAAATCGGGTAAAAATTATATTTTCCGAACATCCATACACTCACGAGTCTAAACATATGAAAATCTCCCAAATTGGAGGTCAAAAACCCAATCAAAACTCAACAATTTGGTCTATGAAGTTTATCAAATTTTTCCCAAATCTTCCACCCAAATTCGAATTCTAAGGACCAAATTTAAGTTAAGAATCATGGAAGTTGATCCAAGTAGGTTAGAAATCACTTAACCAAGTTACCCAGGTGCAAAGGTCTTCAAAAATCGCCCTGCCCGAGCTCCAAAATTTGAAATGGTGAAAATAGGCTTAAACCCTCGAATCTGATATAATTGCCCAGCAATATCCGCACCTGCGCCCCTGGGACCGCACCTCCGGTCCCACACCTACGGAAATACCATCGCAGTTGCGAAAACCCACTAAAAGGCCCGGGGTTGCACCTGCGGTCAAATGGCCGCACCTGCGGCTCCGCATCTGCGGAAAACTAACCGCACCTGCGAGGATTGGAGGATTGGTCCAAGTCCGCACCTGCGAGCTCTTTGCCGCACCTGCGTGTCCGCACCTACGGAAGGTCCATCGCAGGTGCGAGACACCAGAACCAGCAATGGTTCAACTATCTCCTAAGTTCTAATATCATCTGATGAGCATCCGAAACGTACCCGAGCCCCCCGGACCCGTCCAACTAGGGGTGGGCATAAAATCCGAAAAACCGAATTCCAAACCGAACCGAACGGTATTAATTTGGTATTTTGGTTTCGGTTTCGGTTTTTTCGGTATTTCGGTTTATTTCGGTATTTCGGTATTTCGGTATTCCAGTTCGGTATACGGTATTGGGTTTTTGATATTTCGGTATACCGAAATAGTTTTTTTTTTTTTTTTTGGATGACCGAGAAATCCGTTTAGGGCTGATCCTTTGGACCAACCGCAGCTTTCGAAACTCGATGGATAATGGGCCGCCCCTCTACCCTTCTCCACTTAAATACCAGACTTTGCTTTGCATGGTGTGGGGGCTTGAACCTGTGACCTAAGACACAAATCCAGCACCCTTTGCTACTTGAGCTAGGCCCTGGGGGCAAATACCGAAATAGTTTCCAAGCCCAACTTTATTTTTATTTTGCCCAATAACTTTAAGCTCACACCTCAAAAGTCCAAAACCCCTAATTCCCTAATTCCTTACCCTTAGGCTCTAGCAAGGTTCCACCAAGTAGATTAAGAACTTCCAGAAATTTTGGAGCATATATAAAAAGTGTATACTGTATAGGCAGTTAACTATCTTTGGCATTGAGCTTGAATGGACTGTTCAACTATCCTTCTTTTTGCTTTAGATAAAGTATGGCTTTATAGTAGAGGCATAAAATGAATTATTGCTTTTTACGTGTAAGTTGTAATACTTAAGTGCAACCTTTTTTCTTGTATTAGCCAATGGTATTATAATTCTTCCTTGCATTACCTCCGTGTTTAGTCAAATGCTAGTAAATAATACTAGTTGTATTGGTTTCAAAAGTTGAAACGTATCTTTTCAACCCTAAGAGCTACAAATTTGAATAGTCAGAAGCCTTATAACATAGATTCGGTTTAAACCGAAACCGTACCGAACCAAAATAAGAAATACAGAATCGTACCGAAATATTTTGGTACAGTATTTGGTATACACAATTGATAAACCGAATACCGAAATACCGAACCGAAGTACCGAATGCCCACCCCTACGTCCAACCATACACACAAGTCATATAATCCAACACGGACTCGCTCGAGGTTTCAAACCACATAAAACAACACTAAAACGATGAATTAAACAAAAAACCCATGAAATTCCTCAAAACTTCTATAAATATTAAGTTTTGCATTTAAGGTTCGAATCACGTCAAACTAAGTTCGTTTCTTATCAAATTTCACAGATAACACATAAATCATATCGAACCTGTACCGGGCTCCAGAACCATAATACGGGCCTGATATCACAGGTTTCACCTCAAATTTTATTTTCAAAAACCTTTATGTTTTTCAGAAAATAATTTTCTTTAAAAAATCATTTCTCGGACTCGGGACCTCGGAATTCGATTCCGGGCATACGCCCAAGTCCCATATTTTCCTACAGACCCTCCGGGATCGTCAAAACACAGGTACGGGTCCGTTTACCAAAAATGTTGACTGAAGTCAACTTTATTCAAATTTCTAATACAAAATTATCGTTTTTATCAGTTTTTCACACAAGGGCTTCTCGGCTACAAGGCCGGGCTGCACACGTAAATCGAGGTGAGATAGAAGGAGGTTCTCAAGACTTCGGAACACAGAATTAGATAGAATATATGGGATGACCCTTTTGGGTCATCACAGTATCTCACACAAATATGCAAGTTGTGTGAGGTTTCTTTTATTTTACAAATTAGTGAATTCAAATCGTATACTTATAGGTATACTTCTGTATATACATTAATTAATCTTTAAATACATTATAAATTATGAATATATTTAAAATAATAGATTTAGAAGTGGCTACCGGTACACTTCACTTTTTACAAGCCGTCAGAAGGCTTTAAACGTGAAGGACTTTAATTGATAATAACTCATCAATCTAAGTCATACACAAGATTTACTAAAAAATTCAATAGATACTTTTGGCTGGTATCATATGCTTATCTCATGCATACCAACATTTTCTTGCTTTGATTTCCCTTATAGTTAGAGGAAAAAACACGGAATGACAGAAGTAAAGTAAAACTATGAAGAGATGGCGTTATCCTTGACCTCTTATTACATGAAAGAGCGAAGGTTCGATGACCAGATTTTTCTGTGGTCGGCATAACTCTACCATAATCCTTACTACACAATAATATACGAAACAACTCAATTCAACAACATATATCTGAATCATAAAAGCCTAGAAGATGTGATTTCTCACAGAATTATGAACTTACATGATATATCTTCTTTCCTTTGTCTACCCTAGGCTTTCTGTCTTGTCACGAAAGACCTTATCTGCAGTGGGCGGTCTTCCCAACTCCTGAGAAAAGAAAAACTTACAAAGAGTTAGACCTCACTTAAAAACAACATAGAAAATTCAAAAATACAAGGTAAATTAATTTCAAAATATAACATTGAGATTGAATACCAAATCATGTGCCTCTTACATGTCCTCACTTTGAGGAAACCTATGGTGCACAAAAAAACACTTTGCTCAATGGCTTGAAACTTAATTTTCTATCTCACACAAATATGAAAGTTGTGTAAGGCTTATTTTATTTTACAAATTAGTGAATTCAAATCGTATACTTATAGGTACATAAATTTTGGGTCCACCAATTTATTAAACAAAAAAAAATATCACACAACTTGTGTAAGTTGTGTGAGGAACAAAGTATACTTCTTTTTGTTGTTACAAAGAATTTATATATTTTTTTGTTTTTACAAAGCATTATTTTTGTTAAACCTTTCAATGATCATGCTGCACAAGTCAATCCCATGTTTGCTTCACAATATATTGGGTTCTCTATTCCTAATTTCGAGTATGCCGGAGCTAAAGGTAAATCTAGTTTTTGAATTTTATGGAATCGAATATGGGATGCTACCATAACTCATTTGATTTACTGGGTCCCAAAATAATTTTTGTACTTATTTACTAAATTATTTTAACATACAGGACTAAGTCATTACCAACACTATACATCCACTCTGGCCGGAGCAACTCGAAGAGTTGATTTATAGATTGGACGCGAAAAATGGTCCATATATTTTCTCTTATTCTCATAAAACCACTACATATTTTGATCTTTCAAGCTCAAAAAGAGCACCAATCCTATCATTATTAACAAATTGAAGAAGGAAATTGCGTGAGCAATAAAACATGCAACCCTGTTGCAAATTCGTTCCTCAAACCCTTATTACCAGAATAAATCCTATTATACATTCATCTATGACGTTTAAAGAATTTTAACTACACAAATGATCAAAGAAGACTATGACAATCCAACTTACATTCGACTTGCACGATTTTAAAGTGACATTAAGGCTAAGGTTTGCTTCCTTATTGTAACGACCTGATCTGCATTTGAGCCCCATTTACTTATTTGATGCTTTTTGTATATTTGTTTGAAGTATTAGTAAATTAATTAATCTTTAAATATATTATAAATTATGAATATATTTAAAATAATAGATTTAGAAGTGGTTGCCGTTGCACTTCACTTTTTTCCAAGCCGTCAGAAGGTTTTAAATGTGAAGGACTTTAATTGATAATAGCTCATCAATCTAAGTCATACACGAGATTTACTAAAAATATTTAATGGATACTTTTGGTTGGTATCATATGCTTATCTCATGCATAACAACATTTTCTTGCTTTGCTTTCCCTTATAGTTAGAGGGAAAAACACGGAATGACAGAAGTAAAGTAAAACTATGAAGTGATTGCTTTATCCTTGACCTATTATTACATGAAAGAGCGAAGGTTCGATGACTAGATTTTTCTGTGGTCAGCATAACTCTACCATACTCCTTACTACACAATAATATACGAAACAACTCAATTCAACAACATATATCTGAATCATAAAAGCCTAGAAGATGTGATTTCTTACAGAATTATGAACTTACGTGATATGTCTTTTTTCTTTTGTCTACCCTAGGCTTTCTGTCTTGTCACGAAAGACCTTATCTGCAACGGGTGATCTTCCCAACTCCTGAGGAAAGAAAAAACTTACAAAGATTTAGACTTCACTTAAAAATAAAATAGAAAATTCAAAAATACAAGGTAAATTAATTTCAAAACATAACATTGAGATGAATACCAAATCATGTGTCTCTTACATGTCCTCACTTTGATAAAACCTATGGTGCACAAAAAAAACACTTTGCTCAATGACTTGAAACTTAATTTTGTATCTCACACAACTATGGAAGTTGTGTGAGGCTTCTTTTATTTTACAAATTAGTGAATTCAAATCGTATACTTATAGGTACATAAATTTTGCGTTCACCAATTTATTAAACAAAAAAAAGTATCACACAACTTGTGTAAGTTGCGTGAGGAACAAAGTATACTTTTTTTTTGTTTTTACAAAGCATTTATACTTCTTTTTATTTTTACAAAGTATTCATTTTGTTAAAACCTTTCAATGATCATGCTGCACAAGTCAATCCCATATTTGCTTCACAATCTATTGGGTTCTCTATTCCTAATTTCGAGCATGCCGGAGTTAAAGGTAAATCTAGTTTTTGAATTTTATGGAATCGAATATGGGATTCTACCATAACTCATTTGATTTACTGGGTTCTAAAATAATTTTTATACTTATTTACTAAATTATTTTAACATACACATCTAAGTCATTACCAACACTATACATCCACTCTGGCCGGAGCAACTCGAAGAGTTGATTTATAGATTGGACACGAAAAATGGTCCATATATTTTCTCTTATTCTCATAAAACCACTACATATTTCGAGCTTTCAAGGTCAAAAAGAGCACCAATCCTATCATTATTAACAAATTGAAGGAGGAAATTGCATGAGCAATAAAACATGCAACCCTATTGCAAATTCTTTCCTCAAACCCATATTACCAGAATGAATCCTATTATACATTCATCTATAATGTTTAACAATTTTAACTACACAAAGTATCAAAGAAGACTATGACAATCCAACTTACACTCGACTTGCACGATTTTAAAATGGCATTAAGACTAAGGTTTGCTTCCTTATTGTAACGACCTGATCTGTATTTGAGCCCAATTTACTTATTTGATATTTTTTGTATATTTGTTTGTTGTTTTATAACTTGCGGGGATGGCTGGTTTGATTTTGGAAAGAATTTGGAGTGAATTGGAACACTTAGTTACATAGTTGGAAGCTTAAGTTGTAAGAGTTGACCAAGGTTTGACATGTATGTAGATGATCTCGGATTGGTATTTTGATAGTTTCAGTAGGTTTGTATGGTGATTCTCGACTTAGGAATATGTCCAGATTTGCATTTGGAGGTTCCTGGGATGTTTTGACTCTAATTGTCGAAAGTTAAATATTTGAAGGTTTGAAAAATTTATAAGTTTGACCGGGAGTTAAATTTGATGAAATCGGGTTCAGATTATTACTCCAAGACTTGGAATATGTTTTATTATATCATTTGAGACTTGTGTGCAATTTTTGGATGTAATCCGGATTGGTTAGGCATGAATCAGATACTTGGTTGGAAGTTTAGAAGCTTATGAACTTAAGAGAAGTTCAATTTGTGGTTTGATCATCGATTCGTAAATGTGATGATTTCATATGTGTTTGTAGGCTTCAGTAGGTCGGTGTCACGACCCAAAATCTATTAAGGTCGTGATGGCGCCGGACACCATCGTCAGGCAAGCCAATCATTAATTAGTTGAAATAAATTCCTGTTTTAACATTTTTGAAATCATTACCTTTAACTTATTACATAATAACTAAACAAAAATTCGTTAAGTAAATACGATGGTTTAAATATTCAATTTTAGAAAATACATCCCAAACACATCCCAGAACCCAGTGTCACAAGTGCATGAGCAATTTCTAAGAATTTATACAATCATTACAAAGCTTTTTCGAGATACAAATTGGACAATGAAATTTAAAATAACATGAATACAATACGAGGGAGACTCTGTCAGCTGCGGATCGCCTCCGGATGATGCAGCTCGCCTAAGTCTCCAACCCAGCCACAACAAGTGTAGCATGAGTAAGAAAATAATGTGTACTCAGTAAGTATCCCGCCTAACCTCAGAGAGGTAGTGACGAGGGATCGATTTGACACTTGCTAAAGGTCAATTTAGTATAACCAAGTGAGACACTAAGCATGTATGTCATAGGAAATTTATTAAAATCAGGAATAAATAATATCAACTCCTTCCACATTTAACACTTTAAATCTTTTTCATTTCAATAACAAATAATCAAACATGGATGATTTAATCAATTAACCAATAATCAACGGGAAAGAACAACTTCTTCCAAAGTTTTAATAACTTTAAATCTCTGTCATTTCAGTTGACAACTTAAAATTTCCAGGTCAGTAATCAGGCAAAACACAGAAAATACCCAGTAAATATCATGCACAAGAAATGCCGAGGGTCGAACGGTGCGGACCAACAATAATAAACTGTGCACTGCCGAGGGTCGAACGACTCGAACCATAGATGCATCTATCTGCCCCGCTCGCGAATCGATCATGCGACGCAGTTATACATAAATATAGGGTTATCCTGCTCGCGAATCATACATGCGACTCAGACACCCATAGATACACATATTCACACAATAAGTCCATATTTTATCAAGAAAGCAGTTACTCAGGAAAGTGATAAAATTCTTCTTAAAGGAACACGAAAATAGCTTTTAAATCTTTATTTTGAAACTCATTTGGCAAGTTTAATAATATTCAATAATATAACCTTATCAGGAATACAATTATCTACGGAGGAATCAATTCTCTTTCTAAATGATTAAGAAAGGTACACTCTACTCTTTTTAGGAAATAATTTACCGATTCAATAGCATTAACAGTATAATATTATGGGCAGGATCGCATGTACAACACGTAAGGCATGGTAGTGGGTCCTAGACTACCCGGACATGGAATAATAGTAGCTACGCACGGACTCTCGTCACCTCGTGCGTATGTAGCCCCCGAAGATAATAGCACATATTTAATTAGTTTACCTAGGGGGACAATTCCCCCTCACAAAGTTAGAAAGGAGACTTACCTCGCTCCGAAGTTGCATAACCGGCTTCCAAGCTCTTCCGACGACTCCAATGGACACACAACATCCCAAAACTATTCAAACAACGACACACCTAATGAAAATATACTCTAATATTTGCAAAAATTTAAATTATATAATTTCCCAACTCCGCTCAGTGAATTGACCAAAATGCCCTCGGGCCCAAGTGCCCGAAAATTCAAAATTTCTCAAAGATATATTCTACCCATAATTTTACTAGATCAAATATACAATTCACTCTAAATTCCATGCTCAATTCGTGGTAGAAATCCAAAATACCATTTCTAGGTTTTTCTTCAAAATTTCCCATTTTTTCCACAATTTTTCATGTTATAATCCATGCATATACCTTGTATTTAACTTGAGATGAGTGAGAATAACTTACCTTGACATTGATGATGAAATTACCCTCTTGAAGCTCTCCTAAAATCGCCTAAGCCATGAGAAAAATGAGAAAATGAACCAAGATCCTTGTTTTAAAACATCTGCCCAGGCCTATTTTCGCACCTGCGATCCAGTCCTCGCACTTGCGGTTCCGCAGGTGCGCCCAAGAGCCCGCACCTACGGCTTCCTTCTCCTCCAGCCAGATCTACACCTGCGACCCATTGCCCGCATCTGCGCCTTCGCAGGTGCGGAAATTTCCATCGCACCTGCGATCCCAGCCAAGCCAGCCCACTCTCGCACCTGCGGCCAAATCCTCGCAGGTGCGCTCACACCAGACACCAGCAGCTCCAGCTCCTTTTCCAACTTTAAATTTGATTTGTTAACCACCCGGAATCAAGCCGAGGCCCCCGGGACCCTGTCCAATCACACGACTCAGTCCCATAACATCCCACGGACTTGCTCGAGGCCTCAAATCACATCAAACAACGTCAAAATCACGAATCACACTCAAACTCAAACTCAAACTTTATGAACTTTGAAATTTCAAACTTCCACATCTGATGCCGAAACCTATCAAATCACGTCCGATTGACCCCAAATTTTTCACACAAGTCATATTCGACATTACGGACCTGCTCCAACTTTCAGAATCACATTCTGACCCCAGTATAAAAATTTCCACTTCCGGTCGGATTTTTCAAAAATCTTAAAATTTCTATATTTAGCCAAATGACTTCAAAATGACCTACGGACATCCGAATTCACTTCCGATCGCGCTCCCAAATCTAGAATCAACATACGGAGCTATTCCCAGGCTTGGAATCCCAAACGAACATCAATATCACTAAAGTGCGCTTCAAGCCAAACTTAGGAAATGTTTTCAAAATGCCGACTTCCACAATATACGCCGAAACACTCCCGTGTCATCCGAAGCCCGATCCAGACATACGCCCAAGTATGAAATCATCATACAAACCTATAGAAACCTTAAAATCCTAATTCGGAGGTCGTTTACTCAAAATTTCAATCTTGGTCAATTTCTCCAACTTAAGGCTTCTGAAATGAGAATTTTCTTTCCAATTTGAATCTGAACTTCCCGAAATTCAACTCCGACCATGCTTACAAGTCATAATACCTGAAATGAAGCTGCTCATGACTTCAAACCGCTGAACGATACGCTAGAGCTCAAAATGACCGGTCAGGTCATTACAGTCTGGGTAGTATTTACAAACTTGTGTATGGGGTCCTGGGTGGCTAGGGTGAGTTTTGGACTAAATGAACTATTAATCTATTATTCATGCTAGAATTCATGTCCAGTATATCTATGTCACACCCCAAAATTGAGGGACGAGACCAACGCCTAACCGAATGAACCCGGTCAAGCGAACCTGATTTGCCTTTCCTACCCAACGCGTTTTCCCGTGTTTATAGCGTACATTATTTATGTGAAACAGTGAGATAAGCTTAAAAGTGTGTGATTACCACAACAAATCCAATTTTTCTCATTTTTCATTATTATACTAGATTTCCCAAAACATACATAATAGATACAACACTTCCCAATACGAACCACGATTACGAGCAAATACAACTACTGCCCAAAATATATATACACACACCCACATAGTGTCTACGGAGCCTCTAAGAGTACTAGGAGTTTATACAATACTTGCCGGCAATAAGGCCCCAGCTATACCTGTCACGCCCCGAAATCCCACCGTCGGGCCGTGATGGCGTCTAACGTTGAACCAGCTAGACAAGCCAATGCGTGTAGTTAAACTAGCATCATAACCTCAGTCTAACAGAGTAAACTAAATCAGTTCACAAATTAAACAGTGGAAATAAATACGGTTTTATGCTAAGTAAAGACAATCACAATACATCGACGCAAAATTTCCCAAAACCTGGTGTCACTAACTCACGAACTGTCTAAGAGTGATAAATACAAGTCTGAAAGGAAATACATGTCTGCCTATGAAACTAAAGGAAAAAAACAAGATAGAATCGAAGACAAAGGGATGGAAGAGACGCCAAGGCCCAAGAACACCAGCGAGTATAGCTCGGAGCCTCTATAACGAGCTGGAAGACACTCCCACTAATGATGTCCTCTAGGTCCGGCTGCGTAATCTGCACAACATAA
>ML397578.1:0-10869 GCA_005239525.1 Nicotiana knightiana | reverse complement strand
AAAATTGATTGATTCCCCTGTTTTGAACCGAAAATATAACGAACGGTGGACGAAACTCGAAACGACACCGGAAAATTGAAAATCGGACGAAATCTTGAATCGACGGCCAAAAAAAACAACAAACTTCCAAACTTCAGACAGATACCATGAATTTTGAAACCAATATTTTTTTTCTGTTTCTGTTTTTTGGGGGGGGGTTTCTTGGGTTTCTGTTCCTGTTCTCGCGTGTGTGTGGTCGCCGATTTCTGTCGGGCTGTTGTGGCGGGGGCGGCGCACGACAGTAATAGAGAAAGAGAGGGAAAGAAGCGAGGGTGAGAGTGACAGCAACAACGTCGTGGGGTGGCCGGAGAGGTGATAATGGGGTGGATGTTGATGGTGGCTGACGGCGGCTGGGCTGAAGATGGAGGGGTTGTCGCTTGGCTTTGTTCTTGTGGTGGTGGCTATGGTGTTTTTGGGAGGAGGTCGTTGTGGTGTGAGCTGAAGGAGATGAGGATTTGTGTCTTATGGTCTGCTTATGGAGTTCCGGCGGATGTGCGCCGGCGTAAGGGAGGTCGCGTTTTTTTAGGGTGGCGGCTTGTACTGGAGAGGAAGAGTATTGGTAGGCGGCCGGCGGGATTGGTTAGGGTGTGTTTGGAGAAGATGATAAAGGGGGGGGGGGTCCGTTTGGTCTTGGGAAGCTGCTGTTGGGTCTCCTCTCTCTAGCTCATTGTAGGCATTACCTATAATATAGGTCTAGGTTTTAAGTGTATTTTTTGTGTATTTGCCAGTTAGTCCCTAGGTATTTTTGTGTTAAATCCTTAGGACAAAGACCCTAAGGACTACCGGATCGCATAGCCCTAAGTACAAAGACCCTAAGGACTGCCATAATTTTTTGTGTATTTATGGCAGGCAATAGCAGAGGCACGACTGGCGGAATACCAGTTTAATTGCCATAAAATACCAAAAAAGTATNCAGGCAATAGTAGAGGCACGACTGGCGGAATTCCAGTTTAATTGCCATAAAATGCCAAAAAAAGTAACTTGATCATTTCAAAGCTTTGGTTATGGTTTCTTGTGTCGTATTTGATGTCCCAAACAAATATCATGATATCAGTACCAGCTCCGTACCAAGGCGTCCGGCCTAGACCATGGATGGCGATAATACAGGCACGACTGGCTGAATTCCAGTTTAATTGCCATAAAATGCCAAAAAATGTAACTTGATCATTTCGAAGCATTGATTATGGTTCCTTGGGTCATATATATTGTCCCGGATAAATATCATGCAATTCAGTACCGGTTACGTACCACGTCGTCCGGCCTAGACCATGGTAGGCGATAATACAGGCACCACTGGCGGAATTCAAATTTAATTGCCATAAAATTCCAAAAAATGTAACTTGATCATTTCGAAGCATTGGTTATGGTTCCTTGGATCGTATTTTATGTTCCGGAAAAATATCATGCGATTCGGTACCGACTCTGTACCAAGGTGTCGGGCCTGGACCATGGCAGGCGATAATACAGGCACGACTGGCGAAATTCAAGTTTAATTGCCATNGGCTCCGTACCAAGGCGTCCGGCCTGGACCATGGCAGGCGATAATACAGGCACGACTAGTGGAATTCCAATTTAATTGCTATTAAAGGCCAAAAATGTAACTTGATCATTTCGAAGCGTTGGTTATGGTTCCTTGCGTCATATTTAATGTCCAGGAAAAATATCATGCGACCCGGTACCGGCTCCATACCAAGGCATCCGGCCTGGACCATGGCAGGCGATAATACATGCACGACTGGCAGAATTCCAGTTTAATTACCATAAAATGCCAAAAAATGTAACTTGATCATTTCGAAGCGTTGGTTATGGTTCCTTGGGTTGTATTGATGTCCCGAAAAAATATCATGCGATCTAGTATCGGCTCCATACCAAGGCGTCCGGCCTGGACANTGCCAAAAAATATAACTTCATCATTTCAAAGCGTTAGTTATGGTTCCTTGGGTCATATTTGATATCCCGGACAAATATCATGCGATCCGGTACCGGCTCCGTATCAAGGCGTCCGGCCTGGACCATGGCAGGCGATAATGCATGCACGTCTGACGGAATTCCAGTTTAATTTCCCTAAAATGCCAAAAAAAGTAACATGATCATTTTGAAGCGGTTGTTTTGGTTCCTTGGGTCGTATTTGATGTCCTAAATAAATATCATGAGATCAGGTACCGGCTCTGTACCAAGGCGTCCGGCTTGCACCATGGATGGCGATAATACATGCACGACTGGCGGAATTCCAGTTTAATTGCCATAAAATGCCAAAAAATGTAACTTGATCATTTCAAAGCGTTGGTTATGGTTCCTTGTGTCATATTTGATGTCTCGGAGAAATATAATGCTATTCGGTACCGGCTCTATACCAAGGTGTCCAGTCTGGACCATGGCAGGCCATAATACAGGCACGAGTGGCGGAATTCCAGTTTAATTNTCGTATTTGATGTCCCGGAGAAATATCATGCCACAATCCACGCTGGTCCACGCCCCGAGTCGATCGACGGACCGACTCAACACCATTCCATACCCGACAAGGGCGCATCGCCAGCCCCTATCCGCTTCCCTCCCGACAATTTCAAGAACTCTTTCACTCTCTTTTCGAGGACCTTTTCATCTTTCCCTCGCGGTGCTTGTTCGCTATCGGTCTCTCGCCCGTATTTAGCCTTAGACGAAATTTCCAGTTTGATTCCCATAAAATGCTAAAAAATGTAACTTGATCATTTCGAGGCGTTGGTTATGGTTCCTTGTGTCGTATTTGATGTCTCGGACAAAGATCATGAGATTTGGTACTGGCTCCGTACCAAGGAGTCCGACCTGCACCATGGCAGGCGATAATACAGGCATGACTGGCGGAATTCAAGTTTAATTGCCAAAAAATGCCAAAATATGTAACTTGATCATTTTGAAGCGTTGGTTATGGTTCCTTGTGTCGTATTTGATGTCTCGGACAAAGATCATGAGATTTGGTACTGGCTCCGTACCAAGGAGTCCGACCTGCACCATGGCAGGCGATAATACAGGCATGACTGGCGGAATTCAAGTTTAATTGCCAAAAAATGCCAAAATATGTAACTTGATCATTTTGAAGCGTTGGTTATGGTTCCTTGGGTCATACTTGATGTCCTAGACAAATATTATGCGATTCGGTACCGGCTACGTATCACGGCATCCGGCCTGGACCACGGCAGGCGATACTACTGGCACGACTGACGTCCAGTTTAATTGCCATAAAAAGACAAAAAAATGTAACTTGACCATTTCGAAGAGTTGGCTATGGTTCCTTAGGTTTTATTTGATGTCCTAGAAAAATATCATGCGATCCGGTATCGGCTCCATACCAAGGCGTCCGGCCTGGACCATGGATGGCGATAATACAGGCACGACTAGCGGAATTCTAGTTTAATAGCCATAAAATGCCAAAAGATGTAACTTGATCGTTTCGAAGCATTGGTTATGGTTACTTGTGTCGTATTTGATGTCCTGAAAAAATATCATGCTATCCGGTACCAGCTCTGTACCAAGGCGTCCAATCTGGACTATGGCAGGCGATAATACAGGCACGAGTGGCGGAATTAAAGTTTAATTACAATAAAATGCAAACAAATGTAACTTGATAATTTCGAAGCGTTGGTTATGGTTCCTTGTGTTGTATTATATGTCTCGGAGAAGTATCATGCTATCCATTACCAGCTCCGTACCAAGGCGTCCGACATAGACTATGGCAGGCGATAATACAGGCACGGTTGGCGAAATTCCAGTTTAATTTCCATAAAATTCACAAAAATGTAACTTGATCCTTTCGAAGCATTGGTTATGGTTCCTTGGGTTATATTTGATGTCCCGGACAAATATCATGCGATTCAGTACCGGCTACGTACCAAGGCGTCCGGCCTGGAACATGGCAGGCGACAATACAGGAACGACTTGGCGGAATTCACGTTTAATTGCCATAAAATTCCAAAAAATGTAACTTGATCATTTTGAAGAGTTGGTTATGATTTATTGGGTTGTATTTGATGTCTCGGACAAATATCATGCAGTCTGGTACCGGCTCCGTACCAAGGTGTCCGGCCTGGATCATGGCAGGTGATAAAATAGGCACGACTGGCGGAATTCCAGTTTAATTGCCATAAAATGCAAAAAAATGTAATTTGATCATTTCGAAGCGTTGGTTATGGTTACTTGTGTTGTATTTGATGTCCCGAACAAATATCATGCGATTCGGTATCGGCTCCATACCACGGCATCCGACCTGGACCATCGATGGCGATAATACATGCATGACTGGCGGAATTCCAGTTTAATTGTCATAAAATGTAACTTGATCATTTCGAAGCGTTGGTTATGGTTCCTTGGGTAATATTTGATGTCCCGGACAAATATCATGCGATCCGGTACCGGCTCCATACCAAGGTGTCCGGCCTGAACCATGGTTGGTGATAATATAGGCACGACTGGCTGAATTCCAGTTTAATTAAAATAAATTGTAATTTGATCATTTCGAAATGTTGGTTATGGATCTTTGGGTCGTATTTGTTGTCCTGGACAAATATTATACGATCCGGTACCTGCTCCATACCAAGGTGTCCGGCCTAGACCATGGATGGTGATATTACAGGCACGATTGGCGGAATTCCAGTTTAATTGCCACNGCTTCGTAACAAGGCGTCCGACCTGGACCATGGCAGGCGCTAATACAGGCACGACTGGCGGAATTCCAGTTTAATTGCCATAAAATGCCAAAAATTGTAACTTGATCATTTCGAAGCATTGGTTATGGTTATTTGGGTCGTATTTGATGTCCCGGACAAGTATCATGCTATTTGGTACAGGCTCCGTACCAAGGCGTCCGGCCTGGACCATGGCAGGCGATAATACAGGCACGACTGGCAGAATTCCAGTTTAATTGCCATAAAATGCCAAAAAATGTAACTTGATCATTTTGAAGCGTTGGTTATGGTTCCTTGTGTTGGATTTGATGTCCCAGAAAAATATCACGCGATCCGGTACTGGCTCTGTACTAAGGCGTCCGGCCTGGACAATGGCAAGCGATAATAGAGGCACGACTGACGGAATTCCAGTTTAATTGCCATAAAATGCCAAAAAATATAACTTGATCATTTTGAAGTGTTGGTTATGGTTCCTTGGGTCGTATTTGATGTCCTGGAGAAATATCATCTTATCCGGTACCAGCTCCGTACCAAGGCGTCCATCCTGGACCATGGCAGGCGATATTACAAGCACGACTAGCGGAATTCCAGTTTAACTAGCATAAAATCCCAAAATATGTAACTTAATCATTTTGAGGCATTGGTTATGGTTCCTTGGGTCTTATTTAATGTCTCGGACAAATATCATGCGATCCGGTACTGGCTGCGTACCAATGTGTCCGGCCTGGACCATGGCAGACGCTAATACAGACACGACTGGCGGAATTCCAGTTTAATTGCCATAAAATGTAACTTGATCATTTCGAAGTGTTGGTTATGGGTCCTTGGGTCATATTTGATGTTCGAGACAAATATCATGTGATCCAGTACCAGCTCCATACCAAGGCGTCTGGCCTGGACCATGGCAGGCGATATTACAAGTACGACTAGCGGAATTCCAGTTTAATTGCCATAAAATGCCAAAAAATGTAACTTGATCATTTCTAAGAGTTGTGTATGGTTACTTGGTTCGTATTTGATGTCCCAGACCGATATCATGAAATCCAGTACCGTCTCCATACCAAGGTGTCTGACCTGGACCATGGATGGTGATAATACATGCACGACTGGCGGAATTCCAGTTTAATTTCCATAAAGTGTAAATTGATCATTTCGAAGCTTTGGTTATGGTTCCTTGGGTCATATTTGATGTCCCGGATAAATATCTTGGGATCTGGTACCAGCTCCGTACCAAGGCGTCCGGTCTGGACACTGGCAGGCGATAATACATGCACGACTAGCAAAATTCCAGTTTAATTGCCATAAAATGCCAAAACATGTAACTTGATCATTTCGAAGCATTGGTTATGGTTCCTTGGGTCATATTTGATGTCCGGACAAATATCATGCGATTCGGAATCGGCTCCGTACCAAGGCGTCCGACCTGGACCATGGCAGGCGATAATACACGCACGACTGGCGGAATATCAGTTTAATTGCCATAAAATGCCAAAAAATTTAACTTGCTCATTTCGAAGCGTTGGTTATGGTTCCTTGGGTCGTATTTGATGTCCCGGAGAAATATCATGTGATCCGGTACCAGCTTCGTACCAAGGCGTCCGGCCTGGATTATGGCAGACGATAATACAGGCACGGCTGGCGGAATTCCAGTTTAATTGTAATAAAATTCCAAAAAATGTAACTTGATCATTTCAAAGCATTGGTTATGAATACTTGATTTGTATTTGATGTCTCGGACAAATATCATGTGATTCAGTACCGACTATGTACCATGGCGTCCGGCCTGGATCATGGAAGGCGATAATGCAGGCACGACTTGGCAGAATTCTAGTTTAATTGCCACAAAATGCCAAAAAATCATTTCGAAGAGTTGGTTTTGGTTTCTTGGGTTGTATTTGATGTCCCTGACAAATATTATGCAATCCTGTACCAGATCCGTACACGGCGTCCGGCATGGACCATGCATGGCGATAATACAGGCACGACTGGCGGAATTCCAATTTAATTGCCATAAAATGCCAAAAATGTAACTTGATCATTTCGAAGTGTTGGTTATAGTTCCTTGGGTCGTATTTGATGCCCCTGAAAAATATCATGTGATCTGGTACCGGCTCCGTACCAAGGCCTCTGGCGTGGACCATTGCAGGCGATAATACAGGCACGACTGGCGGAATTCCAATTTAATTGCCATAAAATGCCAAAAATGTAACTTGATCATTTCGAAGTGTTGGTTATAGTTCCTTGGGTCGTATTTGATGCCCCTGAAAAATATCATGTGATCTGGTACCGGCTCCGTAGCAAGGCGTTCGGCTTGGACCATGGCAGGTGATAATACAGGCACGATTGGCTGAATTCAAGTTTAATTGCTATAAAATGCCAAAAAATATAACTTGATCATTTAGAAGCGTTGGTTATGGTTCTTTGGGTCGTATTTGATGTCCACGACAATTATCATGCGATCCGGTACCGTCTCCGTACCAAGGCGTCTGGCCTGGACCATGGTAGGCGCCAATACAAGCAAGAGTAGCGGAATTCCAGTTTAATTGCCATAAAATGCCAAAAAATGTAACTTGAGCATTTCGAAGTGTTGGTTATGGTTCCTTGGGTCATATTTCATATCCCAGAAAATATCATGTGACCTGGTACCGGCTCCGTACCAAGGTGTCCGGCCTGTACCATGGCAGGCGATAATACAGGCACGACTGTCGGAATTCCAGTTTAATTGCTATAAAATGCCAAAAATATGTAACTTGATATTTTTAGAGCGTTGTTTATGGTTCCGTGGGTCGTATTTGATGTCGTGGAGAAATATCATGCGATCCGGTACCAACTCTGTACCAAGGCGTCCGGCCTGGACCATGGCAGGCGATAATAGAGGCACGACTGACGGAATTGCAGTTTAATTGCCATAAAATGAAAAAACATATAACTTGATCATTTCGAAGCGTTGGTTATGGTTCCTTGGGTCGTATTTGATGTCCAGGGCAAATATCATGCGATCCGGTACCGGCTCCGTACCCAAGGCGTCCGGCCTGGACCATGGCAGGCGCTAATACAGGCACGACTGGAGGAATTCCAGTTTAATTCCCATAAAATGCCAAAAAATGTAACTTGATCATTTCGAAGCGTATTTTATGGTTCCTTGTGTCATATTTAATGTCCCGGACAAATATCATGCGACCCTGTACCGGCTCCGTACCAAGGCGTCCGGCCTGGACCATGGCAGGCGATAATACAGGCACGACTGGCAGAATTGTTGTTTAATTCCCATAAAATTCCAAAAAATGTAACTCTATCATTTCGAAGCGTTGGTTATGGTTCCTTGGGTCATATTTCATATCCAGGACAATATCATGCGACTCGGTACCGGCTCCGTACCAAGGCGTCCGGCCTGTACCATAGCACGCGATAATAAAAGGCACGACTATCGGAATTCTAGTTTAATTTCCATAAAATGCCAAAGATATGAAACTTGATCATTTCAGAGCGTTGTTTATGGTTCCGTGGGTCGTATTTGATGTCCTGGAGAAATATCATGCGATCCGGTACCGGCTCTGTACCAAGGCGTCCGGCCTGGACCATGGCAGGCGATAATAGAGGAACGACTGACGGAATTCCAGTTTAATTTCCATAAAATGCCAAAAACTTNTTGCCATAAAATGCCACAAAATGTAACTTGATCATTTCGAAGCGTTGGTTATGGTTCCTTGGTTTGCATTTAACGTACCAGACAAATATCATGCGATTCAGTACCGGCTCCATACCAAGGCCTCCGGCCTGGACCATGGCAGGCGATAATACAGGCACGACTGGCGGAATTCCAGTATAATTGCCATAAAATGCCAAAAAATGTAACTTGATAATTTCGAAGCGTTTTTTATGGCTCTTTTGGTCGTATTTGATGTCCCGGACAAATATCATGCGATCTGGTACCGGCTCCGTACCAAGGCCTCCGGCCTGGACCATGGCAGGCGATAATACAGGCACGACTGTCAGAATTCAAGTTTAATTGACATAAAATGCCAAATAATATGTAACTTGATCATTTCAGAGCGGTTGTTATGGTTCCATGGTTCGTATTTAATGTCCTGGATAAATATCATGCAATCCGGTACGGGCTCTGTACCAAGGCATCCAGCCTGGACCATGGCAGGCGATAATAGAGGCACGACTGACGGAATTCCAGTTTAATTGCCATAAAATGCCAAAAAAATATAACTTGATCATTTCGAACAATTGGTTATGGTTACCTGGGTCGTATTTGATGTCCCAGACAAGTATGATTCTATCTGGTACCGGCTCCGTACCAAGGCGTCCAGCCTGGACCATGGCAGGCGATAATATAGCACGACTGGCGGAATTCCAGTTTAATTGCCATAAAATGCCAAAAAATGTAACTTGATCATTTCGAAGCGTTGGTTAGGGTTCCTTGGGTCGTATTTAATGTCCCAGTCAAATATCATGTGATCCGGTACCGACTTCGTACCAAGGCGTCCGACGTGGACCATGGTAGGCGCTAATACAGGCACGACTGGCGGAATTCCAGTTTAATTGCCATAAAATGCCAAAAAATGTAACTTGATCATTTCGAAGCATATGTAATGGTTCCTTGGTTCATATTTAATGTCCCAGACAAATATCATATGATCTGGTACTAGCTCTGTACCAAGGCGTCCGGCCTGGACCATGGCAGGCGATAATAGAGGCACGATTGATGGAATTCCAGTTTAATTGCTATAAATTACCAAAAATGTAACTTGATCATTTTGAAGCATTGGTTATGGTTCCTAGGGTCGTATTTGATTTCCCGGAAAAATATCATACTATCCGATACCGGCTCCATACCAAGGCGTCCGGCCTGGACCATGGCAGGCGATAATACAGGCACGACTAGCGGAATTCCAGTTTAATTGCGATAAAATGCCAAAAAATGTTACTTGATCATTTCAAAGCGTTTTTTATGGTTCCTTTGGTCGTATTTGATGTCCCGGTCAAATATCATGCGATTCGGTACTGGCTACGTACCACGGCGTCTGACCTAGACCATGGCAGGCAATAATACATGCACGACTTGCGAAATTCCGGTTTAATTGCCATAAAATTCCAAAAAATGTAACTTGATCATTTCGACGCATTGGTTATGAATCCTTGGGTTGTATTTGATGTCCTGGACAAATATCATGCGATTCGCTACCGCTACGTACCAAGCCATCCGGCCCGAACCATGGAAGGCGATAATGCAGGCACGACTTGGCGGAATTCTAGTTTAATTGGCATAAACTTCCAAAAAATGTAACTTTATCCTTTCGAAGAGTTGGTCATCATTTCTTGGGTTGTATTTGATGTCCCGGACCAATATCACGCGATCCGGTATCGGATCCATACCAAGGCGCCCGGCCTGGACCATGGCAGGCGATAATACAGGCACGACTTGGCGGTATTCCAGTTTAATTGCAATAAATGCCAAAATATGTAACTTGATAATTTTGAAGTTTTTGTTATGGTTCCTTAGGTCATATTTTACGTCCCGGAAAAATATCATGTGATTCGGTACTGGTTACGTACCACAGCGTCCGGTCTGGACCATGGCAGGCGATAATACAGGCATGACTTGGCGGAATTCAAGTTTAATTGCCAGAAAATGCCAAAAAATGTAACTTGATCATTTCGAAGAGTTGGTTATGGTTCCTTGGGATGTATTTGATTTCCCGAAAAAATATCATGCGATCCGGTACCGGCTCCATACCAAGGCGTCCGGCCTGGGCCATGGATGACGATAATACATGCACGACTGGCGGAATTACAGTTTAATTGCAATAAAATGCCAAAACATGTAACTTGATCATTTCGAAGCAATGGTTATGGTTACTTGGGTCATATTTAATTTCCCAGACAAATATCATGTGACCCGGTACCGGCTTCGTACTAAGGTGTCCGGCCTGGACCATGGCAGGCGATAATACAAGCACGACTGGCGGAATTTCAGTTTAATTGCCATAAAATGCCAAAAATATGTAACTTGATCATTTCAGAGTGTTGTTTATGGTTCCATGGGTCGTATTTGATTTCCTGGAGAAATATCATGCGATCTGGTACCGGCTCTTTACCAAGGAGTCCGGCCTGGACCATGGCAGGCGATAATAGAAGCACGACTGACGGAATTCCAGTTTAA
>ML397574.1:24404-38012 GCA_005239525.1 Nicotiana knightiana | reverse complement strand
TGAGCTTAATCTTGAATTTTATTTGATTTTAATCCAAGTGCTTGAAGCTTGATCTTGATCTTGACGTACTTTTAATCCAAGGGCTGGCAGCTTGTTCTTGAATCTTCGTCTTGATCTTTTAATCCTTAGAACACTTGAATGCTTGTAGCTTTTAGAGAAATCCGCAGCGTTTGATCCACGAGCTCCCTCTTGCTTCTTGTTATAACTTCCGGTCCCTTTTCTGGGTTATGAGGACCCCTATTTATAGTTGTGGAAGGGAGGAGCTATGATAAGAACAAACTCTTTCCGACCAATCAAATTAAAGTGTGACATGGCCGTATTTGATTGGCCAGAACATGTCACTTGCACACGTGGCACGATTTCGTTGGTCTTTTAATGTGACTTGGCATGCTTTGTCATTTTGACACATGACATGATTCTATTGGCTCTTCCGTTTGACTAGGCGTGCCACATCATTTGACACGTGGCACCAAATTGGGCCTCTAGAAAGATGGCATATTGGGCCTAATGAAATGGGCTCATCATTTGTAGCCCAACTAAATGAGCTAGTCCAATGAATTAAGATTTATTTATTTAATCCATATATGTTTGACTTATTTAATTAATTCAATTTATATTAGTCCGTAATATTTATTTGGACCAATATATCTTAAATTATAAAATATAATCCAAATTCTTTTATGGATTTAAAATTTATATGCCTACAATACCCTTAAAAACCACTAATGGTATATAATTGATAATTAGGTATACTAAATATAATTATATCAAACCCTAAATATTGAGTGTAATATAATTTTCTATATGACATAAGAATGTAAAAATTCCTTAAAATAAAGAAACTAACTCTCTAGGGGGTCATTTGGTTTCAATAATAAGGATATGTGATGGGATTTAGCTATCCCTTTATATGGAATAGCTAATTTCAACATTTAAATATAAAACTTATCTCATCTAATATTTATGACTAAACACGAGATAAATACAATCTCATGGAATTAAAATCCGAGATGAGAGAAAAGGGTCTCTTATAGATGAAGATTCTATCCTTTCCGTACATGAACATGAGAATGAGAATGAGAATGAGAGAGAGGAAAACCCAATCAAATGATTGCCGTCGTCGGCTCTACTAATGGTTACTTTTTTATTTACCCACACTAAGATTTTGTGACCATAAAAACACGCCAAGTAAGTAGAAAACAACCCGCAAAATGTTTTTTTCTTCTTCTTCTTCTTCTCTCACTGTGTGACTTTTCTCCATTTCTTTGGAGGAAGAAGAGTGTAAATTAAATTCCAAGAAATGCGGACAACGTGTATAATTGGTACTAATAATAGTCTGAATCTGTTCCTAAATCTGGGTGCTACCAATTTCAAGGCTTCCGGTTTCAAGGCTTGTCCCAAATCTTTCTCTTCTCTCCCCAGCAGATCAGGTCCAATTCACTTCCCTTTTTCTAATCACTGTTTGACATATTGTTTATTTGGGGTTGATTTTGACTGTGTTAATATTTGGAAAACGAAATCTTGTTACTTTAGTTTTATGTGGCTTAGAATACTGAAGGAAATGATCGGATTTTAATTGCTCTTTCACATTCTATCAAAAGGGAGCAGTGATTGAGAGTATTTATAGTATGGTCATGTAATGGTGAAGGATGACTCACTCAATTAAACTTGGGCTTATCATGCTATTCTGGAATTAATTGAGTGGTTTCTTCTCTTATAGGTCTATGTAGGGCCAGCCAATTAGCTGAGCTTTTCCCAACGACATCACCTGAGGTTTTTGTAAGGGAAGCCAGGGTAGAGGACTGTTGGGAAGTAGCTGAGACTCACTGTAGCTCCTTCTTCCCTGAGTACGCCTTCCCTCTAGATTTTGTGTTGAGAATTGACAGGCTGATTGCTATGCTATTTGGATTCTCCATACCTAATGGATGCAAGAGAACTTGTCTTGTTGCTGTGGTTGGAAGCGCAGATGAAGAGGCTTGCTTAATAGGTACAGAAGAATTGAAACTTGGAGGATTTGACGGGCGATTGAGTCTCAATAAGGGCTATGTGACTGGAATATTGACCGTCGATACTGTAGCTGATTTCCTTCCGAGAAAAGGACCCTTGCGGCAGAGAAGGTCAGTTATGTATTTTTTGGATACTTATCAGAGGGATGGAGATTATTTTAATAAATTGGCTTTCCATAACAAACCATTTTTTGTGAGAAGGTAACATATCCAATATATTGATGAAATCATCAGCACGTCTGTTTGTACTGGAAACCAAAATTTACATCTTGAAATGTTTAAACAAAAGCAGAAACCAAAAATCCTTGTTCTTCTAAGAGTGAAAACTGATCATCTATACATTCTTGTTTACACCAAAAACTGAAGAGAAGAATACAATTCATCTTGATCTTCTGTGTAAAGCTACTTGCATCTTCAAAACATCTTGAATTTCTCTCTTTCCAACAGCCCACCAAATAGTTGCCGGGACAAACTCTCCATCTGTTTTTGTTAGATGTAGAGCTTCCCCTAGTGTTCCAACTATACAAAAGTTCATAAGGTCTTCCTGGAATTGTCCATTTAATACTCCATCTTTTGGCTAACCATTATTATCAGATTCACTAAACATATGCTAGAAGTAAACTGTTACTATAATTTACTATTCGATCGGTCTAGGGTCATGATGTATGGAAGATCTCTAAAGCTTTCTAATTGGCCACATTTTGAAAGCACAACATCGGATTAGGCATTAGGTGTTCTTAAAATGCTTAATGACTGTAAATTACTGTAGTATTTTCCTCATTTCCTGTATGGAAAGATGGAACCTCAAAACAGTCTGTTATGATAGTCAATACACCGATGCTATTTGGCTATTGAGTAAAGTGATTCTTCCCATTCCATAGTACAAAGGGAGTTTAACATAGTCTCCTTTTTGTTCTCTAAAATTCTATTGTTCCTCTCTCCTGATAATCAACCAAATTGCAGCTGGGATAAGAGTCTTGACTTCAACTACTGCTTTCTTGAGTCCCCTCTTGTTCCGACACAACAGAAATTTCCTTCCCTGATCTAGGGATAGTCTTGTGAAATGTTTTAGCATTAAACCCCATAAGTGTGGAGGAGTGCACTCACTTTGCAACCATTATATTAATAAGTTTCTTCTACCATCACTAATATAATATAAAATCAAACTAATATCTTAAACTCCATCTCTAATCAAATAGCATTATGTGAAATGAGACAGGGGAGTACATAATACTAACCAACTCTCTTTCACAAGAGACAGTTTGTATGGCTTCCGTTGTTGGTTGTTTGCCTTAGTAATGGGATCGGGAGGTTAGTCCATCCACATTCCACTCTAGTGGAGTTCTACTCCTTTCTCTTTATGTGCACTTGTGCATCCATATACTTTTTGACATAACATCCGCCCATTCAAAAGCTGATGAAACCACTGTAGTTCTTTGCTCCACAGGTTTTGCATTGAACATGATTTCTATCTCATGCAAGACATTATTAATTTTTACAGGAAAGGAATTGCCTATATATCAAATGTTGCAGTCCGGGAAAGATACCGCCGAAAAGGCATAGCAAAAAAACTCATAACTAAAGCGGAGGCACAAGCCAGAAGCTGGGGATGCCGTGCAATTGCTTTACATTGTGACACTAGCAACCCTGGAGCCATAAAGTTGTATATAGGACAAGGCTTCAGAATCATTAACGTGCCAGAAGGAGCAAACTGGCCTCAACCCAAGACATCCCCAAATATGCAGTTCAATTTATTGATGAAACTACTGGACATATAAGACAGTTAAGTAAACTATTGGGTGTGTGATACTTGTATGTTTATGTGAAAATAAGCTGTAATTATTGGTACTAGTTTAGTCAAAATTTCTTCTTTACAATGTTTCTGCTGTATAATGCTTGCCAAACCAATGGGAGTTGATTTATTATTAGAAAGCACCCTTATAGTAGCAGTTTTTGCACTCTTTTTCACATAATAATTATCGGACTGAAAGATATAAAGGTTAGTTTTCCATTTTAACTTCCCAATGAGTATCTCTTTTCTGAAAAGATCCTATAGTTGCTCTTAAATTCTTGTATTTGACGGATCACATCATCACAACCTCCAAACTCATCAGAATAGTCCAAATTTCATGGTAATTTTCAGTTTCACTCTACCCATATCTTCCAAGAGAAGGAAACAAAAAGACAAAAAAAACCCCAAAAAAGTTAACTGAATTTCATTTTATATTTTCAGAAATAGGATACAAAAATCAACTAGTAATACAAATTGTTATGTAGCCCATCAACACGTTCCTATAATCAGAAATGGAAACTTGAGCACCGTTTTGTGGCTCCCTCACTTCCCCCAGGTTGAAGTGTGTAGCAAGGACATATTTTTCTTTCTACATGATATCTGGTGTTGACAAACCATAATGGAGTCCTATTCAAGGCAAAGTTCCCATCGGCCTTGGTATCTGTATTCCTTGAGGTAAAAGATGCACCAAACAACTACTATAAACGAAGTAATCACAACAGTCTCTTGGTACCTATCATTCACATTTTTTATGTTGTTTGCACAGACAGTATAACTTTATTACATGATACAGCTCTTGATTTGTGAAAGAAAACTTTCTATGCCAGCATTTCCAAGTTTTGAAAGATCCAAAAACACATCAGTGGCCCTGTGGTCAGCTTGTCCACACGTTGATGATCATCTAGACAACAGATAAATGCAAAGTGTAACTGCTCATACTCATGCTCCAACAAACTTAGTCAAGGCGGAGGTATCAAGGGCGGTGAACTCTTTCACAGCATTAAGCACATCATGAGCAAGTTTTACAGCAGCCTCGTTGCTTGGTGCCTAAAATGATACATAGTCTATATCAGATATTTGTACTCACAGAAAATTGCAAGAGCTCAAGAAATACTTAAAAAGGAATAGTTGTAACCTCAATATTAAGGGGTAGAACAGGGTCATGTAGTGAAAGTCTTAGAAGGAACCACCCGCCATAACCAGAAACTCTAACCTGTCATCAAAACCAATAATATGGTGACTGTTAATCGTAAATATACTTGTGTAGATATCCAGGGATTAGCAGATTACAGCTAATGAACTTCGGACCAACAGCAGGATACATATGATGATTTCAGCACATGCAACGACTCCCACTGTGACTAAACAAATGAAATATGCTGGCCATGAGCAGTTGCTGCTCGGTGTGCCCCAATTTCAAAGGAACATAATAATAAATCAATGGTATCAAAAAAAGTAACTTGATCTGCTTCTGCAAGGACGGTAACAGCTAAAAGCTTACCCCTTCATAGTTAACAGGTGCTTTTAGAAGTTTAGCATCTGAGTCAACTGTATTCTCAAGCTGCTTCAACACTGCTTCCCCATAATCACGGAAGGATCTGGAGCCACAAGCATGTTCCTTAATTTACAGAAACGCAATAAGCTCAGCCAAATTAAATTGCAAGGACATATAGCATACCCTCCTTTAAGATCTGAGTGATTCTGATCTATCTTTAGTCTAAGTTCAACAGCAACAGCTGGTTCTTCGAGGCCCTCTACCATGTCCGTCAAGACTTTGCTGCCGCCTCCTTGTCCCGATGTTCTAGCTGATGCAAGCTTATTCAGTAACTTCACCTGCAAGTGAGGAACACAAACAAACAGGATTCAGAAAGTGTACTGACAACAAAAATTTTAGAAGCCAGGGACTGGCAGAAATGTACCATAAGGTATGCACCATCATCAAGCCAATGATTCTCCTTTAAAGCTCCATGGCCACTAGTTTCAATAGCCAAATGTGCCTCCTCACCAACAGAGTTCTGTCAACATTCTACTATTAACTACAATCTGTCTCAGAGCAACTTAAAGCTCGGCAGCAAAGATTTGATGCATTCAACTCTATCCAAATCCAAATATTACAAAAGCGAAGTAATGGCAAGAGTCATAAGCCATCTATTTAGGCATACAAGTGTTTCACAGTTTTGAAGCTTGAGGCTGTAGTTTCCTCATGCTGATAACTTCAGCAAATTCAGATGTACTATACTAGGCTAAACTCGTTCAGAACAAGATGATTAGTTCTCAGACGATTTCAGTTTATCTAAACACTCAATCCTGAAAGTTGTGATTGTATTGAAGAGAGTGCGCAATTATTAGAAATAAACCCACATGTTCGTGTTTCAGGTTGCTTTATCACCCTAAGTTACAATAACAAACCCAGTGTAATCCCACAAGTGGCGTCTGGTGTAACACCCCAAGTAAAAAAGTTCAAAAATTTTCCAATAGAAGTACGCAAAGTTTAAATGAAAGCAGTTGATAAGTTGGGTTTTGTCCAACTTATCATTGTCTTTTACTTAAGTTTTTAACGTCTAAAGTTTATAATTATGGCATAATTGCTTGGTTTCATGAAGAAGAGTGTAGATGGCTGAGGAAGTGGAAATCGCGCAGAAAAGAGGCCAAGAAATGAAGATTTAGATTTTAGAGCTTTGAAGGTGAATTTCGAGGAAGCAGCTGAAAGCAAGAAGAAAAAAAGAACTGCCGAACGTGAAACAACCCGCAGAACGCAGATCAGAGTCAGTATTAGGCCCAAGCCAACATATTCAGTGACAAGAATGTGGTCCATGATTTTAAATGTCAGAACATACTCTTGCAGTTGCAATAATGCTGAGGAAAAAATTAAAATGCTCCCATGAAGTGGAGATTCAGAGAGCAGGTTTTTGATCAAATTATTTTGCGGACCACGGTCTAAAGTGCGGACTGCGCTTTCAGGCAGAAGGAAAACTTCAGAAGTTTAGCAAGAGGCATTTTGCAGATCGTGGAATAATGTGGGTCCGTGGTGTAGTAGTTTGGAGGGACATTTTTTTGGAACTTTACTATTTGTTTGAATTAACCATAAATAGAACGTTTAGGTTTTTTTTTAGTATCTTTGAAGTTGGGAAGCTGACCAACAAGGGTTTGGAGACTTAGGAAGCATATTAACTTCAATTTTGGAGGAATTCAACATTGTAGTTTGCCATTTTCTATCTAATTCTCTTTCATCATTGATGGTAGGTAAGAACACATGTTTTTAGCTACATTTTGCACTCTAATTGATGCACTTTAATCGTGTTTGAGCTAAATTGCTAGTACTTTGTACTTATTACGTGTGTTGTGCCTCGTAGAAAGTGATTCCGAGCTGAGAAGAATGGTTTGAGCTAAAACGGATGAATTGGAGCTTCGAAGTCAAAGTAACAGTCCGACGAGCCAACCAGGATCGTGTTTGGGGTTCGAGGACCAAGTCTGGATGTTAAAAAGTGAAAAAAACCAGAAGCGCAGAGAAATACACTACCGCGCCGCGTGGGGCGCCACACAGGGGGACGAGCAGAAACGGGGTATGCCTTAAATTTACTTTGGCATATCATTAACCAGGACATATCATTAACCAGGACAGAGAATAGGGCAGAGAATTTGGCTGAGGAAATTCATAACTTGATCCATCCCCTCCATCTTGCCCCAAACCCCATCCGCATCATAATGAAATCCAGGAACTCCCAATTGACATGGTCGAAAGCCTTCAAGGTCTAACTTGCATAGTAAGCTGGGTTTTCTATTTTTCCTTCTGGGGTCTACAAGTTCATTTGCCACCAAAGCAGCATCCAGGATCTGCCTACCTTCCACAAACGCATTCTGAGAGGACGAAACAGTCACATCAAGAACCTTCTTGAGTCTGTTGGAAAGCACTTTAGAAATAATCTTGTAAATGCTCCCCACGAGGCTAATAAGCCTGTAGTCTCTGATACAAAATGCACCTTCTTTCTTAGGCACAATAGTATTAACGGAAGCATTGATACTTCTCTCGAAAACTCAATTCACATGGAAATATTCAATGGCTTCCATCAACTCCCCCTTGATGGAGTCCAGAGTCCTCGGGGACTTGTGAACAAAGTAGGGTTTTACAGGCACACAGGGCCAATAGAGGCACCGCGGCTATCTGAGTACAACTTCAACATTGATGTTTTAGACATCGTATCGGTGTCCCAACAGAGCTGGAAGAAGGCCAAGGAGAAACCATCAGGCCCAGGGGCCTTATCACCTTATCACCAGCACAACTTGACACAGCCTCGTGCACCTCCTCCTCCTCCTCGAAAGCCCTTTCTAGCCACTCATTGTCTCCCTCCCCTATGTGGTTGAACTCTATTCCCCCCAAAGTCAGCCTCCAACTAACTTCCTCTTTGTATAAGTTCTCATAAAATCCCACTATCACCCCTTTTACCTCCTCCTCTCCCTCAATCCTCACCCCATCCACAACTAAAGACTCTATGAAGTTTCTCCTTCGATTTGCAACCGCCACCCTGTGGAAAAACTTGGTATTCGAATCCCCCTCCTTTAACCAGAGCGCCCTCGATTTTTGCCGCCAACTAGTCTCCTGAGCTATTGCTAACTCGAGTATTTCCCTGTTAACCTCCTCTAATCTCGCTTTCTGAGATTCATCTAACTCCCTCGCCCCTCTCCCCCTCTCTAACTCCCCCAATTCATGCATAAGCTCCCTCATTTTAATCTCTACCCTCCCAAAAACTTCCTTATTCCACCTAATAATATCTCCCTCGAGTATTTTAAGTTTCTTCGAAAGACGGAATGAAGGTGTCCCTGATACCCCATAGCTTGTCCACCATTCTTTCACCTTGTCACCGAATCCTGGCACTTTCAACCACATGTTCTCGAATCGGAAGGGAGCACGCACCCCCCTCCCTCTGCATCCATCTAGCAAGATATGCAAATGATCCGAAGTCAACCTAGGTAAAGGAATCTACAGCACATTCGACACCAGCTCATCCCAGGAAGGGGATATTAGGAATCTATCAAGTCTGGACCTTGAGTTGGAATCCTCCTCCCTGGCCCAAGTAAACCTTTCCCTGACAGAGGAAGATCAATGAAAAAGTGATCATTGATGAAGTCAGAAAACTCCTCGCATAAGGATACTACGGTTTGGAATCCAGTGATCGAAAGGGTTGGAAAAAGATTAGCAGGCTCGCAAAAGCGGTATTTGTCAAAAGGCGGTAAGGAAGTGCTTATTAAAAGCACTTTATCGAGTATTCCCACCTATTACTTGTCCCTGTTGCAAGCTCCTGTGAACATCACAGAAAAACTGGAGCAGCTTTAAAGGAATTTTCTTTGGGATGCGGCGGATGAAACTAGAAAGTTTCATCTAGTGAATTGGTAGACAGTTTTGGGGAAGTGGAGTGGACTTGGAGTAAAAAATCTTAGGGTATTCAACAGAGCTTTGTTGGGGAAGTGGCTGTGGAGATTCAGGGTAGAAGAGCATGCTCTATGGAGGGAGGTCATAGTAGAAAAGTACGATTCCACGGGTGGGGGTTGGAGGACCAAAGCAATCACAACACCTTTAGGGTGTGGCATGTGGAGGAGCATCATGAAGAATTTGGAAGCTTTTGGTGGCAACATCACTTACAGGGTGGGAAAGGGAAGGAGAATCAGCTTTTGGAATCATAGGTGATGTGGAGAGGATACTCTGAGGAGCTCATTCCCCACGTCTTCATAGTTTCAAATTAGAAGGAATTGATGGTCCAACAGATTCGTAAGGAACATGAAGGGGAGGTAGTATGAGACCTCTCATTTAGAAGGAACATGCAAGATTGGGAGATCGCGGAGCTCCAAGATTTGTTGACACTACTATATGGGCAAGACAGACCCCAGCCATCTTGTGATTCTCGGAGATGGGGTTTGCGCGGCGATGGTTTGTTCACCGTAAAGTCCTTTTACCAGAGTATGTTGGTGAGAGAGGAGGTGACTTTTCCATACTCCTCGATCTGGATTCCTAAGGCGCCTACGAAGGTGTGCTTTTTTGCACGGCTAGCGGCGAGGGGAGTGATCTTGACTGCTGAAAATCTACGAAAGAGAGGAATTACACTTGTTAGTTGGTGCTATATGTGTAAAAGCTCAGGGGAGGAAGTTGATAATCTTTTGTTGCATTGCCCCGTGTCCTCGGCTTTGTAGAGGGCAATCCTGAATCTTTTTGGTGTTCAATGGGTGATGCCAAGCACTGTAAAGGAAATGCTATATAGCTGGGCCGGTTTCCGTAGAAGAAAGCAAAAGGCATGGAAGTTCGCCTCGTTAGCTCTCATGTGGATAGTTTGGGGGGAGAGAAATAAGAGAGCTTTTGAGGGGATTGAGTCTCCTTTTTCACATCTTAAGAATAGTCTTTTATCTTTGATCGCTTTTTGGTGCACTCATATAGCCCCTACTTGTATAGAAGATTGGGCGTCTTTTGTAGAGAATCATGTTCTGACGTAAATTCTCTACTTTTTGGTATACTTCCTATATACGAGAGTTCTCTCTCTTTTGATTAATACAATTTACCTTATCAAAAAAAAAATTCGCAAGAAGTTTCTCTTAGACCATTCCTGCCAACAAGATTCTTGCATATTTCATTGCACTTCACATTAGTTTATTTGTAAGATTTAGGTTTAATCGAAATAAAAATCTTGACCATAAGAATAAGCTAATCACCTGTTGAATTCGTGAGACTTAATAAAACCTCAAGAGTAAAATTGAACAGAGCTAGATTCCGGATAGAAATCTCGTACCTATCACGTCACGATCATTATTTCTCATATTGATAACCTGCTTTAGCTCTACTCTCTAGTTTTTGTGTGATTGAATTTACTTAGTCATAATTTTAGTTAATAATTGTTGTCATTAATCAATTCAAATGAAAAGTGTGATTCATCTTGAATAGCGACAGGCCATAAATTTACTTGAACACTGTTTGAACCAATCCTTGTGGAAACAATAATTTTCTATACTATCTTTGACGAGCGAGTTTCAGTTTTTACACACTGGTTTTGCGCTCGTCACCATCATGTTTGTTACTTAATTTTCAGTTTATTTCAATAACTAAAACCCTTGTTGCGATTTTATTGCAAATCTATTGTCTATTAATGGGTATTAAATTAATTGGAATTTGCTTGATTTTATTGCTGTCTAGTTATTAAATCTATGTTAGTGACCAACATTTGATTGATGTCCATTTATCTTAAATTCTTATTTGGGAAAGTGGTTTCAAGATCAGGATCAGGTAATCGTTAACTGGCAAGGTAAATGGATATATGGAAATCAGATACAGATAGCTATTTCTACCTTGGGTATTAGTCAACTTGCTCTTAGAGCATCCAAGCTAATTGAGATAGACCCACTGGGATGGTTGATTCTACTGGGTAATTAGTATTGACCATAGCAATATTTCAAGTAAATTAAAAGCTAATTCGGTAAATTAACCCATTAATTAGGCAATAGAGGTGGGGTGAAATCTCAACTACCTAAATATATTGGTTTTCAACCTGTTTTCTAGTTACTGCTCTATGTTACTTGTTCATTTCAGTTAGTTTTAATCACTCATTTAAAATTTGATTGGCATTGTAGAAAGGACTTAGTAATTTTAAGCATCTTCATTTCCCACACTGCTACCTGTGAATTCAACCCCGAACTTCTGCCGGATAATTATATTTGATAGCTATGACTTAGTTCCTTTTAGGACATAGTTGGGCGACATCAGCAGTATCTCCTAAAACTAGAGATCTTAAAGTTATCAACATATGTTTGTGTAGTTGGAGAATTCATAAAAGGACTTAGCACGACACAAAATTCTTGGTAGAAACTAGTAAATCCATCTATTAAAACAGAATGTTAAAGTTTGAAATAAGATGTTAAATGATAAACGGATGTGAGGGATTAGAGCTCACCTTTTTCTTTACTAAAAGCAAAATAGTTTGCAAAGAGCACAAGCAGTCTCCTACAACTTTCTGGAGTCATAAAGTATTCAGAATATTATGTAGGATGTAACGTTTCCCTTTCAAGAAAAATAAAAAGGACTTCTTTCTCCCTTTCATTGGGGGGAGATTATTCAGCATAATCTGAAATGCGAAGGACACTAGACTTGGATCAAGCAAAAATAAACCTACAACTACTATTGCTTTGAAGAGATTGTTTTTCTTTCACCATAGAAAAGTGAATAAAAGAAAGCTATGACATGACCATCACAAGCACATGAAACAGAATCCAAACCATTCTATCAAAGACATCATGTTGCTATCTGAGACAGTAGGCAATTGGTTGGACAATCTAGGGAGCCAAATAAAACCATGAAAAGATCCATCTTATAATGGGCATGCTAATATGTTCACAAAGACCATGGGACCATTGAAAACGCTACTATAAGAACCATGCATCAAATAACCAAATCGTACCAGACGTATAGCTTCATCAATTACATTCTTGTATCCTCTTTTGAACCTGTGATGCTTTCCTCCTGTCATAATATCATTAAAATTAGCAATAATACTCATCACAAGGGTATCCATAGGTGACTTTGACTTCTCATCTAACCTAGTTTCTTTTGAATAAATGTTGTCAGCCCATCTGATGTAACACTGTCTGTGACAATAGTGGTCCCAGGATGCTGGTCAAACATTAACAGAAGTAGCAAATAGTTAAGATGGTAGTTAAAGCAAAAAGTTCTAGAGACATTTTGTCAGAAAGAGAGACTCACTTCCTCCAAAATGATTGCAGACATTAAAGCAATCAAACGATTTCGGTTAAATTCACGACCACTCGAATCTACAGCTGCAGACCTGACCAAAACACATTTCAGAAAAGGAAACTGACCAGCGACCACCACCACTGGAAGCAAATACTTCTATATGACACATCACCTGTCAACATCTGTATCAAAGATGATTCCCAAATCAGCCCTGTTATCGAGTACTGCCTTGGTGATAGCTTTCATGGCTGTTTTATCCTCTGGGTTAGGTATATGATTGGGAAACAAACCTAGCATAAGAATCAAATAATTAGCAAGAATAGCATACAAATCTGTTATGTGAAAATTGCAGGACATATCTTACCATCTGGTTCCAAGAACTGACTGCCAGAAGTAATAGCACCCAGAGGCTCAAGCACCTTTCCCTGACACCCAGCAACATAAAACAATGATCAAAGCATCTAAAGACACAACAAGAAGAAGAAGAAGAAGAAGATAAAGTTGCGCAAGCATCTAAAGAGAAACAGTGGAAAAAGATAAAGTTGATATACACTGAGAATATTTTATGTTACAAAGTAAGCAGATAAACACACTTCGATATATCTTAAAGGCCTTTTACATGATCCTTAAGTCCTTCTCCACTGTGCAGCTTCAATTAACAACTACTGATGCATTTTAGTCCCTTACAAAGTGACAAGATTTGACAGACAATATATCAAGTAAAAACATACTCCCTCCTTTCCAATGTAACCGTCTTAATTTGACCCATAAGGCAGGCACATATAGAGAGAGCTGAATTACAATGTATTTCAGAGAAAGTGGACTTAATGGAAGATATAATGCTATAACTTTGATAGCTTTAGGAGTATGATATGCAGTTCCATTTAACTTTCGCAGGGTATATAATATTAAAAAGTAATGGAGAGTACAGGAAATAACGTTGGCATGGTGGCTAAGAGAAAATATAGCAATATCTTTTGGTACATCAAGGTATTTAAATTTCAATCATATAGTACTATCCCCTTGCCTTTTCTCAACTTCTTGGTTTCCTCTGTTCACCACCAACACCACCCCCCCCCCCCCCC
>ML397574.1:0-23871 GCA_005239525.1 Nicotiana knightiana | reverse complement strand
TTACCATCGTCCCCCCCCAAAAAAAAAGAAAATGTAATCCTCATCTATTATAACTCCTAGAAGCTCCTAATATCTGCATGTCAGTGACTACAGAGACGGACGATGGTAACTACATAGCCAATCAAATACAGAAAGATCACACTGAGATAATCGCGCTAATCTTAACACAACAACAAAGAAACAGTGAAACCATCAGAGAACTGATGTCAACTAGCCCCGTAGTGCAAACAAGGATTTGGAGCATTATATTACCACTAACTGGTTCTCTATATCACAGTTCCAAAATAAGAAGCTAGCAAAGATACCAGACAGTAACTCACATCAAACTAGAAGAAGTTGGAGCTATATCTACCGACCTCGGGCATCGAGGTGGAAGGGGGCAGATAAATTCTGGTAAGGCTGTTGTGGCGATTGATAAAAAAAAAGTAGCGATAATTATGTTAGGTTATGGAAATAGCGTCATCCTATTAACAACACAACACAGACACTCTCACACCTACACACACATACACAGAACACATATATCTTTCTTTTCTTGGTTTTTCTTGTAAGTTGTAGCTAGCGTGTTTCTTGGATCAGAAGGTATTCATGTAGTGTATGGGAGGCAAAAACTGTCAAGACACGCGATAAAGATAAAAACTTACTACAAAGAATCCCCCTGCACCATTCCCTGCATCAACTACGATATGGAATCCTTCCAGTGGCTTTTCTGAGAATTGCACCGTCAAAACAAGGAAAAGAAAAAAGAAAGATGACATGAGCACTAGCAAGAACCTCAACAACACTGGGTCAGAGAAACAATTGTAGATGCTTTGACGAAGGTCAGGATATTTTTATTAGTTGGAAGTTCATGAAACTCTTTAAAAAGAAATTCTTTATCGCAGGTCAACACCAAGATGGAGATCCCCAGTGTGATTGGAGCAGCCACCACAAATATATCCTTGTGAGTTGCATCCTTCTCCTCGAAACATTGATATTCTCATTAATCCAGAAACATGGTAGAAGAAGTACCTATATTTCCTGCAGCTCTGCGGACTGCTGCTACAAGATTAGAGGCATAAATGGACATGTAATCCACTCTTTTAACAGATAGAGAAACAGCTGTTTCTCCCCCCTTAGAATCTTCATTTGCAATATTTTTGTACATCTCTGCAGCTCGCTCCAAGATATCTTTGATGTCTGGCTTTCCAAGACCTCCAGCACGTGTAAAGAATTTGAACCCATTCCTGTTGTAGGGAAGATGGCTCGCTGTTCAAACAAAATTAACATATAAGAGAATTATCCAGCTAGCACTAAGCCAATTCCATTAATATCAGATTGTATTAACTCCCAAAGTGAACCGAGCTAGCTACAAGAGAAGCAGCAGCCCTTCTCCACTTGCAAGTAAGAGATAGTATAAAGAATCTAAACCTCCAAGGATAAAAGCATTGTTGCATTTGCATCTCAACCCGTACTAGAGAATGAATTCACGCACTCACCTGTTATCATTATGGAGCCATCCACTGGACAGGAAAATTCTTCATCTACTGTAAGAGTGCTATTGAACATGGCTGGTGTGGATGCCAATCTACCTTGGGAATAGGGGAAAAACAATGAAAGATGCTATTGTTAGGTATGCCATCACTTGGCTGAGTCACTGCTTAGGAAGAGCGGGAGGCACTAGATCAAATAAGCATTTAAACCAAAGAAAGAAAATATGCACCTATATCTCTTTAATCTTGCAACAACATTTCTAGACATATCTTAATTGGAAGTGCACACACAAACCAAATAACAAAGGATGAGTTTCGAATGAAGCAGGTTGTCTTGGTACATATTTGAATCGAGCTATGACTAATTGGATGGCGCAACTCAGCATTGTGTTGTATGAAGGACCAAACGTCCAGTTACATCTGTATCAACCTAAGATATTTCAACCAACCATATCTATAATTATTTTTCAGAAAAACAAGAAAATACAACAACAACAACGTACCCAGTAAAATCCCACTAGTGGGGTTTGGGGAAAGTAGAGTGTACGCAGACCTTACCCCTACCCCGAAAAGGGTAGAGAGGTTGTTTCCAGGAGACTCTCGGCTCAACAAGAGAGACAATAATATCAGAAAAGAAACAAAATAAAAGGCATGTAACAACAAAAGACGTCAGAAAGAAAATAACAACAACGAATAAGGGAAAGGACAATAACACAAACCTATGCAACCAACCATGTGAACACAACATAGACCGCTAACAAACCTAAACAAAACTCTATCAGACTACCCGGTACAAAAAGGGAAGAACTCTCGACTACCCCCTAGCCTACCACCCTAATGCTCGACCTCCACATGTTCCTATCAAGAGCCATGTCCTCAGAAATCTGAAGCCGCGCCATGTCCTGCCTGATTACCTCGCCCCAATACTTCTTAGGCCGCCCTCTGCCTCTTCTCGTACCTGCCAAAGTTAACCGTTCGCACCTCCTAACCGGTGCATCTAGGCTTCTTCTCCACACGTGTCCAAACCATCTAAGCCACGCTTCCCGCATCTTGTCGTCCACGGGAGCCACGCCCACCCTCTCCCGAATATCTTCATTCCTAATCTTATCCAGCCTAGTGTGCTCACACATCCATCTCAACATCCCCATTTCTGCTACTTTCATCTTCTGGATATGTGAATTCTTGACTGGCCAACACTCCGCTCCATACAACATGGCTGGTCTAACCACCGCTCCATATAACTTACCTTTGAGTTTCAGTGGCACATTCTTGTCACACAGGACTCCAGATGATAACCTCAATTTCATCCGCCCCACCCCAATACGGTGCGTAACATCCGGTCGATCTCCCCATCTCCCTGGATAATTGACCCTAAGTACTTAAAACTTTCTCTTTTGAGGATGACCTGTGAGTCAAGCCTGACTTCCACATCCGCCTCCTCCGTCACGTTGCTGAACTTACATTCCACATATTTGTCTTAGTCCTACTTAACTTGAAACCTTTAGACTCCAGAGCCTGCCTCCATACCTCCGGTCTCCCATTAACGCCGCCTCGCGTCTCATCAAAAAACAAGAAAATAGAAAATGGGTAATCAGCTTTAGAACCGATTAACCAGTATTCGTGAAGAATTTTTTACAAACCAGCACCTCAAGATCAGCAAAGAACAAGTTGAGCTTTCGGTTATAGATTACCGAACAAACACCAAACGGACAATGAACAACATAATTGCTAGATACCCTTTTTGTATATATCGTTAGGGAATGGTCGTTGATATGAATTTTTCTTTTTTATATAAGGACAAATATGAAGATTCATTATGAACTAACAATTTGACTTCGGCTGCGGGGAGGGGGGAATATTCAAATGTCATAGGTCTCTTTGAAACTAAAACTTGCTTTTCAGTTTCATCTTAAAAAAGTTTTTTCTTTAGGCCCTACAGCAACCAACAGAGCGTAGAATCAGATATCACCTTAAAATGATTGAATCATGATAGGTCTGAGTTAGATGAGCAAAGAATCTGTAGTCTGCACATATTAGATACAAGTAGGACAGAAAGAAAAGCATCACTCACCCATACTGGATGACTTCAACTCCAGCTCTAGCAAGTCCTTGAGAAACTGCATCCTGAAAGATAGCAATACAAGCCTTAATCAACAGCAGAACATGTGTACAACTGCAATTTACCTCGTGAATGAAAGAATAATGCACTAACAGTACAAGAGAATGAATGTCACCGCACTAAGAAGTCCTTAACAGCAACACTAGTCTATAGCAAGAACTTGCTCTATTTTGATTTTTCCATTATCTCCCGGCAGATTCTTCTGTTTTGATTTAACATAAAGTGCACAAGCACAACTGCATATGCATCACACAAATGAAAGAAAAACCAACTAATAGTACAAGTCCATGAAGGCTACTGCACAAGAGGTCCTTAAAAGCTCCAACAATCTACATCAAGAGATTGTTTTAATTTTTTTTCTTCAAAATCTCCAGGTAAATTCATCAGTTTCATCTTAACACAGATCAAAGCTGCATATACATCACATGAATGAAAGAACAAGGCACTAAAACTACGAGTATGACACCAAGAAGTCCTTAACTACAACAGTCCACATCAAGAAATTATTTTCTTCGCCTGTTTCGAATTAAAGACGTGAAGGATGCTTTACCTAGGGTTTGACCAGAATGTAAGATGGATTTTAGCAAGTGACTGAAATATACAAACAATCACGTTTATACTTCAGATAACCATGAAACATTGTTCTAAAAGATGTAAAACCTCAAAGGCACTCACTTTTCTTGACCTGTTTGGAATTAAAAAAAAAGGAGCTAATAGGAAATAAAACTGATAAACATGCCTTCTAATACATTCAGTGTTATCATAATACACTACATTTGGATGCATCTTGTTCCTATAGTCATTATGAACTAGAAAAAGGAGAGGCCAATTTTAAGTGTTAACACCCCATAGTTAAGCCAAAGTGAACAAACTAATAGAAAAAGCCCTCAATCTTACAATTCTTTTCCCTAAGTAACTAGAAGTCCTCTAAGCAAGAAATGCTTCTTTTTCTTTTTTCCCCTGTGCTTATTTTATGCTCTTTTTTCTTTTAGACAGGAGCCACTAATAGGAGACAAAGTGAACTGTAGAAACTGTAGGCTTTCTAATACCTTTGCATGTATGTTACCCCTGCAGTCACTAAAAGGATACAGAAGAAGAGACATTGATGAAGTTATTACACATTCTAACAAATCAAAGTGAACAAACTAAGAGAAAGGTGCTCCAAATCGTTTCCATGTAGAACAAACAAGGAATGCATATAAGCCAGTGGAGACAACCACTATCAGGTTTCTTCTTTCTTATGTTTTTACTTTTTTAGTTTTTGGGCTGAGAATCTGAGCAAGAGAGAGGTTATGTCAGTTGGTGTTTTCTGGGCAAGAGCTGGGGTGAAGATGGCAACCATCTCCTCTTACATTGTCGGTAGATTCAAGGTTATGGTGGAAAATCATGAGATGGGTAGGGATAAGTTCAGCATACACTCTACCCTCCCCAGACCCCACTTGTGGGATTTTACTGTTGTTGGTTTCGAAAATTTTCGGTGATGCCGGGAAAAGGTAACGATAAGCTACAATTGTAGTAGAAGAAGGAGAAGACGCAGGGCGTGGAATGTTGCTCCTCTAGCACTTGTGTGGGTTGAAAGAAAGAAATAGAAGAAGGAGATGACGCAGGGCGTGGAATGTTGCTCCTCTAGCACTTGTGTGGGTCATTTTGAAAGAAAGAAATAGGAGAGCTTGAGGGTGCAGAGTTGAATTTGTAGCAATTGAGTAGCCTCTATCCCTTGTTTCTATTTGGTGCACCCATAATGTTCCTATATGTATAGGAGATTGGGTGTCATTCATCGAAAACCATATCTTTTTGTAGGTTTTCTTTTTGGTATACCTCTTGTATATGGAGTTTTTTTGCCCAAACATTAATAAAACTTATTACTTAATAGAAAAAGTTTATTAATATATGCCAGCAAAATGCTTGAAAGAGAGCACATTCAAAAGAGTATGAGCATTCAGGGAGTGCAATAAACAAGGAAAGCCAATCATGGCATCAGGCTCTAACACATTTACCCCGGTCATGTTGCAACAAAAATTAAGCAAGAAAATGCAGTTGCTTTTGAGCTTAAGTACATTATCATTCTTGTCTTCAAAAAATCTAGCATTTCGTTTTTCCAAATAATCCAGCATATGACAGCAGGTGTGGTGTTCCAAGTAGTAAGAAAAGGTTTAGCAATGCCTTCCATTTTCCATGCATGCAAAAATTCTAAAACAGATCATGTCATGCACCAATTGATACCCAAATTGTTGAAAAGCAAGTACCAAAGTTGACATGATTCTTTTCAGTGAAAGAGAGTGCCGGGACAGGAGTGGAGAGGAGATTAAGTACAATACCAGTTTTCGGCTTTTGAATTTATTTATTTACTGTTATTCTCAGTCATATGTTGTTTAAAAGTGTAAAAGGTCATTGTTTTCCTTTAATCAATTGTACCAACAAACTCTAGGCCACAGAAGGAGGGGCACATCCTCTCTCGAGATACCCCCTAACTTCACATTTGTTTCCATTTTAAGTTTTCAAACCTCACTAGATCAGCAAGTGGACACAATGGAGAGGGCATGGGATCAACCTGATATGCTAAGAAATGTTAGCTGCATCCAAGAAAAACCACAAGGCTATTACCTACAGCAATTCAGACTACCAAAAAGCAAGAAGGAAATGTTCTATTTCATACTGTTTGAAATTACATGATTAAGAAAGGTATACAACTTAACTTTCTAATATAGGGTTAATACCTGTAACTTCTGCGCAGAAATTCGTGAGTCATGACCGATGGAGACTCTTAGACATTTAGAAGAATCATATTTCTTTTTCAACCAGCCAGCAAAACCTGCTGCTATTGCTTCTGTAACTGGCTCCGTGAGAGTAAGAGGTTCTCCCTCAACTCCATCAACGGCTACTCCACGTATATCACTGCGTAAATACAGAAGAATATATCATCTTAGAACTTATGAGTAACTGTTTGTTAGTTACATCATAAATGGATGGGTATCCGAGGTCTTGCATCACAGGTCATCCTAGATGTATTCTATATTAAAGATGATACTAAATGAAAGCATAGTTTATGTTCTCAAACAAACTCTCCTGTGTTATGCTTCTGTTTTAATTATCAAATGGCAAACATAGTTGAACTCCATATAGATGCAAACCTTGAAGACTTACAGTCAAATGATAAAACCAAAAAAAAAGTGGATATTTATAGAAGAGCTAATACTAGAGTCACCCACAGGGAGCTAAGACCAATAGGAATTCTCATTTACTTAAATACGTGTCTACACAAGCATTTTTCAAATTAATTCTTTCAAGTTTTGTTCTACACTTCTACTAAAGTTACCAGTTTTACAGATAGAAAAGCTTTTGAATGAAGAAACTTCAGTTAGCAAAAACTTTTAACTGCACTGAGAATATGTAAATAATTAGCTAAGCATGGTCTGATTCTCTACTAAACATAACAGATGTATCAACATTGAAAACAACAGTCTATCAAACAAATCAAGCAAAAAAGCAAGATCAGATGTTGTTTGAATTCTTCTCTTTTTTCCAATATAATCACCAATTCACTTGCTTTTATAGAATAAGAGATTCACTGCTTGCAGATCATATAATAACTTTTTTGCTAATTGAAACACCAGGCTGCGTGGAAGCAAAAAAAAGAAAAAGAATAGGAGAATCAGCTGTTGTTGCATCCTTCCCTTTTTCCTCCAGACTTGCCAATTCATTTGCTATATAGAATAGCAAATACAAGCTGGAAATCGTCCATTATCTTTTTCACCGATCTATTGCAAAACAATTGAATATTACATCCATACAAGTAACCAATTCTGGAACATATTAAAGAAGCAGATGCATGACAGACTATCCGCCTAAAAAAGATGACAGGTATGACTTGCAAGAACCAGTTACCTGCCATTCTGAAGCTTAAGAAAGTCGTTTTTCTCAACAGACGGAATTGCAGTGGCCGATGAGGCAGCTGCACCAAGGTCCAAGTGTTAGCATTATTTCGGATATACGAGAGGGTTGCTTACTATCCAGTCAAAAAGATTAATCATAGCAATGGCTTATCAAAAACAAATATTAATGATAACTAGGACAGGTTGACATCTGTCCTGGAAAAAACAAGAGATCGCCAATTTAAGAACAAAACTAAGCACACAAGAAAAGAGAGGGTTGCTCAAGTCGTAAGCACCCTCCACCTCCAACCCTGAGGTTGCGGGTTTGAGTCACCAAGGGAGAAAAGTGGGGAGCTCCTGAGAAGGGGTAAAAAAATCACAAAAAAGGGAGTAACCGAACAATTAGGTATTCTAACTATTCTCTGGAAAGTTATGGTCAAATCTGAGATCAACCTGAATAGTAAGAGTCTAGAACAGACCATTGCAATAAATAACTCCTCGCTTAAATTTTGATAAGGCGCCCAGTTGCATGGTGGAGTTGCCATTCCATGCCAACTTCCCTCCTACAGGAAGAAGCGAATTGTGCCTATTAAAGGTACAATAGTGCAGTTGGTATTTGGTGCTCAATTCCCTATTCTGCTGGCAGCACTTTGCTACCAGATTATGTTGGACAACCTTCCCTGATATTGCTGCATGATTAAAGATTTCAAGTATTATCAAAGTTGCGATTGAAAGGTCTCACTGAATAATTCAAAAATTTTCAATTTTTTTTCCTATTACATTTGCTTGTTTCCTGATTAGGGGTGCATGGTCTATAAAATCCTGAGTCAGCTTGATCCTACACCATCATGTCTTGATATGCTTTATCTTTCTCCAATTGCCCAAATATTTCAGACTAGTTCCATTGTTACCTGGACATACTCATATAGTCATATGTACACCTATTGCTATAACCTAGTTTATCCAGTAAAATAGAAAAAGAAAAGTTAAAGAGTTGACCAAGAAAATTTCTATCCAAGTATTTAGTCAGTCAAGCAACAAGTAGACAATACTTCACTAACCAAAAGCAGAAGCAGGAGAAGGAACTAAAGGGAAAAGTAAATACTTTTTTTTGAGAAGGTAACATGTTGTATGTATTAAACACAAAACAGTACATGGGTTGTACTGAAACCATATATACAAGTGAGCAAAAGAGAGTAAACCAGTCTACAGTTCTAGCAGGAGCCTAATGTGTATCCTGTGGGTAGATCTGGTTGGACCAAAAACAAAAAAAGCTTAAAAAGCACTTACCCAGGAAAATATAAGATGTAACAATATCCAAAGAAGATATCGGAGACACAACACTTGAATTTCGCCGAACGATTGAGATTTGTTGTATACTGTTGAACCACTAAATGATTAATGCTTCAAAGACTCAGTTTCTCTTATATAATAACCATGGAAATGGTGCTCTGTTATAAGGTGATTTCTCGAGCTTAAACAGATAGAAGCAGGCAAGTACCTTGAAAGGCAGCAAGGACCATTGAACTTGCTATGTTCAACTACTAAGTTTTCTATTGTCCACTATTTAATTAAAAATGGAAAACAAAGCCCAAACAAAGATTACATCGGGAGGCGAGCATGAGGGAAGACTTCAGCGGCTATAGTCGCGTAGGTTCCCCAACATGATTTCTACCACGTTAATGGCCACACACAATTATTCCAGATAATCATCAAGTAATATATTCTATTTTCCGTTACATGTGCTCATCTATTATTTGAAGAAGAAGAGCAGAATTTCTGTTCATTAATAAATACTAGTTGACATCCACTATTATGTTTGAACAAAAGGAATAAAGGACACTAAAAAGAAAGTAACTGGGGATAACAAAGGACACTAAAAAGAAAGTAACTGGGGATAACAAAGGGACAATGACCATAACACTGAAAATTTTAAGTCTTGTCCAACCCGCTAAGGGTCAGAAGCAGATCCAAGATTTGACCTTTATGAGTTCACAATTCTAGGACAGCGACCTCAAGTGCTAGTAACATGGTTTTGAATTTAATTTTTGTAGATATTTAGTGAACTTCTTAACACATACAGAGTCCGTGCTTAAGCTACTGGGTTCTCTCGAAACCATACCTTAAAGCCTACATCTACCCTTGCTTAGAGCTCCGATCCCTCCCTGGCCCTTACAACGCCGCATCTTCTCCATGTAATCTTGTCAAATTCTCTTCTTCTTTCTTTTCCCCTTTTTTTTTTTTTTTTTTGAAAAAACAGTTTCTTAATAAGTGGTGTTTTTGTATCATTGATGTGAGGTTACGATAAGTATTGTTAAACGAACAGAAGCAGGAACAAGTGAAGGACATGCATTGTTAACTCTGTATTGATTTCTGCTGATACAATCCATTACTGAGCCATAGATTTACTAAACTAGACTAGCTCTCTGAATGCTGTTTTATCAGAATCGACAAAATTCAGAGCACAACTGTAGACAATCAAAATGTCCTCAATAGAAAACACCAGCAATTTCAAATCATTACAGAAATCAGTGGAGTACTTGAATGTTACCTGCCATTTTGGGGATACGGATTTTGATTTTGTTCGATGGAACGACAAGGATTGATACTGAGGGACGGTGATGGGCGGAGAAAGAAATGTATAGAAGAGTTGCGCAACGTAACAATGAGTAGGTGGCGTCTAGCGACAACTGTTAGATATTGGAGTTGGTGTCACCCGCATATTCCCTTTCTCTTTAATTTATTTATTACTTTATTCATTTGTTTTAATAAAAAGAAGAAAAGAAGAATAGTGTAAAATGTAGGAGCGATATTTCGTTTAAAGTTTTGGAAGAGCAAAAAAAAAAGGATAAGAACTAGAAGAATAGAGATAAAAATAAAAAGTGGACGAGACAATAGTTTCCCTCCTAGTGTCAATTTGAATGGGGCATTAATGATAGAATGAAAATTAATATGGGTCCTCTTTGACCTGATATAGCACATAAAAGCAAGAGTTGAGTCTCCTTTATTTTCTAACAATAATATTTTTTTTTCATATATTAATTCTAGAATTTTCATTGACCTACAGAAAGCATATAATGTATCATACTTATTAATATTCATGGAAGGTTCTTTGATGGGTGATAGAAAAGAAAACAATTCATATTAATATTAAATATATAAATGTCACAAAGGACATGTATAAATGTGTAATAACCGGAAAAAAATACATACTTATTAATTTATGAGCTTGAAATTTATTAAATAGTTAGTGAACCTAATTAACTATTACACATATTAAGTTGGATAATAAAATAATTGAGACAATAAATAATGGTAATGAAATGAGCTAAACCCATATATTATCCTTATTGGCCCATGTACAAAAACTGAAGGTGTAGGAAAGGGAGTAAATTAGGTCCTAATAAAAAACAAGGGGGGAAAAGGCGCGTTGGCTTAAAAAAGATTGACGGTGGCCAATGTTGCAGAATGAAGTAAAGTAGATAAATGGTACAGTAAACGCAAGAATAAGACTAACTAAGCTAACTAGGTTACGGCTAAAAGATCATTTTGATTGATAAAAGAGTAAAGAGGAGAACAATTATAATTTATACCCTCACTGAGCCCTAGCTGAATCATCTAGAAAAGCAAAATGAATAAGGATTCAGTACAAGTCTATAAGACAAACCCGATGTAACGACCCGAACGGTCGTTCCGAGAGTAATAGCCATGTTTCCCCGGTTTCTGCTTCATTATATGTGGTTCAACTTCATTATGTTGTGTTAGATTGGTCGGCTCGAGTTCGGAGCAACTTTTGGAGAGAAATGAGATACTTAGTCTCTTAACTTGGTTCAATAGTTGAAAAAGTCAACCAGAAGTTGACTTATTGGTAAACGACCTCGGAATGTAGATTTCATGGCTCGAATAGCTTCGTAGGTGATTTGAGACTTATGAGTGTGTTCGGAATGTGGTTTTGAAGTCCGGTGTAGAATTAGGCTTGAATTGGCGAAAGTCAATTTTTGGCAATTTTCTATCGGCAGTGGAAAATAGGCTATCGGGGTCGAAATGAAATTTCGGGAGTTGGAGCAGGTTAGTAGTGTCATCTTGGACGTGTGTGCAAATTTTCAGGATAATCGGACGTGTTTTGGGTAGTTTTGACATTGTAGATGATTTTCGGAAGTTTTAGGATTCTTAGGCTTGAATCATGAGTTGAATTGGTGTTTAGATGTCATTTGGGTGTTCCAAGGGTTCGACTAAGTCCGGGTGGTCATTTATGACTTGTTGGTACTTTTGGTTGAGGCCCCGAGGGGCTCAGAGTGTTTTTGGATAGTCATCGGAAGGTTGACATTGGGAATTTGCACCAGAAAAACTATTGGTGGAATGTTTCTGGTGTAGCCTCACCTGCGGAAGGGTGGCCGCAGGTGCGACGCCGCAGGTGCGGGGAGGCATGCGCAGGTGCGGATTTTTGGCAGGTTGAAGGAGGTCGCAGGTGCGGGACTTGGGTCGCACTTGCGGGGTCGCAGGTGCGAAGAAGAAATCGCAGGTGCGGAAAATGGTACTTTAAGTTGGATGCGCAGGTGCGCACCTGGGACCGCAGGTGTGGGTCCGCAGGTGTGAGCAATTGGCCGCAGGTTCGGAAATCCCTGGGCAGATCATATAAAAAGGGTCCTTAGTGAATTTTGGTCTTTCTTTCACCATTTTTCATACGGGTTTGAAGCTTTGGAGAGGGTTTTGAAGGAGGAAATCAAGAGGACTTTGTTGAGGTAAGATATTTGAACCTAAAAACTCGTTTCTATGTGATTATTGGATTGAAATAGGGTGAAATTAAGGGAAATCAGTGTGTAAATTGGGGGTTAGGGCTTGGATAATTGGAGACTTTAATTAAGTAATTGAAGGGGGCTGTTGTGATCCGATTTTGATGTTCTTGGTATGTATAGACTCCTGGGAGGATGAGGATTCTCGTGATGTAAATTTTTTCGAATTCCGAGACGTGGACCCGGGGGTCGGGTTTGGTAAATTTCAGAATTTTTGGGTAATTTTTATAAATTTCGAATGGGTTTCATCTCCCTAGCATATTTTGATATTATTAATCTGGTTTTGATAGACTCGGAGCATTTGGGAGCCGATTCGAGGGGCAAGAGTATCGCGAAGTAGCTTTTTGGACCGGTTTGAGGTAACTAATGACTGTAAATCTTGTCCTGAAGGTATGAAACCCCAGACTTCGTATTTTCTCACTACTTTTGGAGTGGCGCACATGCTGGATGACGAGTGTGTGGCATGCACTGATTGGGGATTTGGACTTGGTTCTTCTCGTGGAAACTATTGAGTTACGTATTTACTTTTAAATCATATGTTAAATCGTGTTTTCAGACTATTGTTATATTTGGACTGTAACCATGTTTGGGGCCTTGTGCCGACCTGTTTAGACCCTTCTTGGGGGGCTTTTACTGTTATTCTTCACTGTGTTGATTTATTATTTACACGCAGGCATGTTATGTTTAACTGATTTCGAGACTCAACTTTATTTACACTATTTTGAGATATAAAATAATGTTTTTGGGTCGAGTACCCCGTTTTACTGATAGCCCAAGTGGCTTTTTGAGAGTTTCTGACTGAGTGAAGCCGAGGGCCTGATTGTGAGGATATGATATGTCACGAGATGGCTCGATATTAGTGCTTGGGCTGAAGGAGCCCCTCCGGAGTCTGTACACACCCCCAGTGAGCGCATGTACCTACTGAGTACGAGTGCAGAGTGACGAGTGATTGGGAGGTATGAGTGGCTGTGAGGTTGCCCTAGGGGCTGATTACGAGTGACTGTGAGGTATGCCCGAGGGGGCTGATTCTGAGTGATGTTATGCCCGAGGGGCAGCTTCTTATTCATGTTTTTTTTCCCGAGTGGCTACTTATGATTCATTTTATTTTTACACTAAACTTCTTGGACATTTTTTTGAAATTGTTGGAAATTACACTTTTGAAAGGAGTTTTACTGACATTGGTTTTTTTTAAAGCGTGTTGATTTAATGTATAAACTGTTGGAAAGAAAGACTGCGCTTATTGTGAAATGATGATTTGACTTTATGTGTTTCCTACTGCTCAGACCTGATTTATTTTCATTACTACTGAGTTGGCGTACTCACATTACTCCTTGCACCTTGTGTGCAGATCCAGGTGCTAGGGCTGAGTGAGCTGTATATCTGTTCCAAAGACTTCTCGGAGATTTTGCGAGGTATCTGCACGCGTTCGTAGCCCTACTCTCTCTCCTGCTTACTATTATAGAGTTTATTTTCCAGAGTTGTATATTTTCTGTAGATGCTCATGACCAGTGACTCCGGGATCTTGGGGTTGTATTTAACATTCGGTGTGGTTTTATCTGTTTTAAAATGATTAAACGAAACCTTTATGGATTATCAATTTTGTAATGATATACATGAAAGATTATTTACGATTTGAGTGTTGATTTGGCTGGCCTAGTTCCACGATAAGCGCCATCACGACTAGTCTAGATTTGGGGTCGTGACACCCTACCATGGACTAGATGGCGACATCTAAGAAATTAACGTGCCAAATGTGTAAATACAGAACCTTCTACTTAAAATTATAGTGGACTCAACCGTAACTTAACATAACTTCTATTTAACTAAATAACTAACAGCTAGGTACTGTTGCTATAGCCTGGAGTCCAACCGAGATCAGCCACTTTTATGATTCTCAGCTTGATTGTGCATCATTTCTCCCCTCTTGAAACCTTCCTTGTCCTCAAGGAAGAAAGCTGGAAACCTGGTCTTCAGCACATGATAATCTTCCCACGTGGCCTGCTCTTTAGGCATACCTTTCCAATGAATCAGTAGTTGAGCAACAACCTTGTTCCCCTTCCTAATCATTCTTCTTTCCAATATCTACTGAGGTTCTCTGGTATCTCATGGCAAAGCTTGAGCTGCGACACATGAAAAGTGGAATGGATAACCACATGAGGAGGTAAGGATAACTTATAAGCCATTGATCCCACATGGTCTCAAACTTGATAAGAACCATAATACTTAGCAGATAGCTTGGAAAGTTTTTGGTTGGATAGAGTTAGCTGCCTGTAAGGTTGTGTTTTTAAGTACAACCAATCTCTTGCTTGTAGCTGCCTGCCATTTCTACCTTTGTTGGCTAGAGACTACATTCTTTGTTGGGCCTTGTGTAAATGAAACCTCAGCAATTGAGTATTGAATTCCCTTGTGATCAAGCTCCTGTTTATCTCCTTATTTGTAGCTTCTCCAGCCAAATAGGGTAGATGGATGGGGGAGGCTGCCCATACAAAGCTTCATAGGGTGTTGTTTGGATTGCAGAATAAAAAGTGGAATTGTACCACCATTCAACCAATGGAAGATATAATGCCCAATCTTGCTGGCGATCTAAATAGTAGCACCTCAAATAGGTCTCAACAGTTCTATTAAGCACTTCAGTTTGGCCATCCGATTGTGGGTGATAGGCAGATGAGGTGCTTAATGTGACTCCATGTAATGAAAATAACTCCTGACAAAATTTGCTGATGAAAACAAGATCATGATCACTGACAATATTCTATGGCATGCCATGGAGCTTGAAGATATGATCCAGAAAGACTTAGAGCTACAGAAGTGGCAGTATAAGGGTGACTAATAGCAATGGAGTGCCCATATTTGGTGAACCTATCCACCACTACCAAAATGGTAGTTTTCCCTTTTGATTTTGGTAATCCATCTATAAGTCCATGCTAATGTTGGACCATGCTGAGTGAGGGATAGCCAATGGCTGAAGTAGCCCTGGGGAAGCTGCAACATCATACTTGCTTTTCTGGAACACGACACACTTCCTCACATAGTTGTTAACCTCATCTCTTAGTTTCTTCCAATAGAACAGAGAAGTGATCCTTCTATATATGTTCCCCATTCCTAAATGCCCTCCACTAGAACTATCATGCCATAGCTGAATGATGTCTTGCCTCAGCTAATTGTCATTCCCAACTACCAACTTACCGTACCTCCTTAATTGTTGGTTAAAGAATGTGTACCCTATTAGATCCTCCTCCTGCTCCTTGACCTTGCTGATTAGTTCCACCATTTCTGGATCCTGCTCCCAAGCATTCTTGATCCTTTGAAGTACTGAAGGATCAATTGGTGAAAAAGAGATCAAAAACAGTTCAGTTGTGGGTAGCCTAGAAAAAGAGTCAATTGCCTTGTTTTCCCTTCCTTTCTTGTACTCAATTTCAAAGTCAAACTGCATAAGTTTTGCTATCCATTTCATCTATGTTCCCATGTGTAACTTCTATTCTAACAAGAACTTTAGAGCCTTCTGATCTGTCCTCACTATGAAATATCTTTCCAGCAGGTATTGTGACCATTTGACAGCCATCACTAAGGCTAGAACCTCTTTGTCATACACTAATAATCCCTGATGCTTCAATGACAAACCATTACTGAGGTATGCCAAAGGATGACCTTCTTGCATCAACACTGCCCCAACTCCATGATCACAAGCATCTGTCTCAACAACAAACAATAGGGAGCTGTTTGGAAGGGCCAAACAGGTGCACTAGTAAGTGATTCCTTCAACTTATCAAAGGCTGAAGTTGCTTTATCACTCCAATGGAACCCTTACTTCATTAACATGTCTGTGAGGGGTTTGCTAATAATACCATATCTCCAAATGAACCTCATATAGTACTCTTTTAGTCCTAAAAAACCCCTCAACTCCTTTACAGTCTTAAGTATTGGTCAATCTTGTACAACAACTATCTTCTTGGGATCAATAGATTCTCCTTCTGCCGTTATAAAGTGGCCCAAGTACTCGACCTTTGTATCTCCAAAAGAGCGCTTGGATCTTTTTATAAACAACATGTGTTGAACCAACATGTTAAAGGTGATTCTAAGGTATTTCAAGTGTTCTTCAAGGCTACTGCTATACACTAGAATATCATCAATGAACAATAGTATAAATTTCCTAAGGTAATCCTTGAACACATAGTTCATGAGGCTTTGGAAACTTGAAAGTGCATTAGTAAGTCCATAGGTGATTACCAAGTACTCAAAATAGCCAGAGTGAGTTCTGAATGCAATTTTCTGAATGTCTTCCTTTGCCATCATTATCTGATGGTAGCCCGACCTTAGATCAAGTTGTGAATAAATCTTAGACCCACCTAGTTCATCCAACAATTCCTCTATGATTGGAATTGGAAATTTATCCTTGATAGTCATCTTGTTTAGGGCCCTGTAGTCTACACATAGTCTCCAAGAACCATCCTTCTTCCCTTCTAGTACCACAAGTGATGCATAAGGACTAAAACTAGGTTGTACTATACCTTGGTTCAACATCTCTTTAACTAGCTGCTCAATGGTATCCTTCAGACTTGAAGAGTAACTGTAAGGCCTAACATTCACTAGGTTGCTACCTTGCTGTGATGAGATTCTATGATCAAAAATCCCTCTAAAAGGTGGTAACTCTTTTGGATAAGAAAAAAGCTGATGGTACTCATTAGTGAGGTTTAATATCTGAGGATAAGTTTCTCTGATTTCCTCCACTCCTTCTTCCTTTGCTGGCAGTACTCTGATCAAGAAGAATTGACTACCTGTGTTGGCCAACTTACCAAGTCTTTTGGCTTCCACTATCTTGGTTCTGTCCTTTGTCCCCTTTAATACCACTTCTCTTTCTTGATATATAAATCCTAGAGTCAACTTCTGGAAACTCAAGTGAAGATCACCCAAGGGTAATAACCATTGCACACCTAAGATAATTTCACATGACCCTAGTGAAAACAATAAGAAATCAGCAGTGAAAGTGAGCCTTTGCATCATCCAAGTGAAACTTTTACACAACTCTGCAGTATGCCTGTTGAACCCATCAACTATATTAACTTGCTGGGGTCTAATGGCCTGTATTGCACACTTCAACTTCCTAACTAGCTCACAGTCAATGAAGTTATGTGAGCCACCAGCATCGATCAAAATACTCAAGGGCCTACTTCCAGAAAATCTTGTCACCCTCAAGGTATGGAAACCTGGGACCACCTTTAATGCGTGAATGAAAATTTCACAAGCCTTCTCATGTTCTCCCTCTAGTTCCGCTTCTATCACTTCTTATTCCACTGGTTCCTCCTCAACTAGGGGCCAGGATCTTCATTAACCTCCAGCAAGTACAATTGTTTGGATATGTTACACTTATGATCGGGGATAAACTTTTCATCACAAAAGAAACATAACCCTACCGCCTTTTCTCACTCATTTCAGCTGGGGTAAGTTGCCTGGTGAAACTTTTATCTAGGCTCTTTCTTATACTGGGCTCTTTTCTTTCTGAATGATGAACTTCTTGGAGCTGAACTGTAAGAGCCTCCTTTTGAATTAGAGGACCCCCCACTGAATAGAGAAGCCTTAGTTACCTTCAGTTGGGCCATAAGTTGAGCTTCTGTGTTTCTAGCCAAGTGGTATGCTTGGGGTAAGGAATAAGGTCTGCGATTCTTGACTGTGAAGACAATCTAAGGATTTAGGCCAGTAACAAATGCAGTGATTGCATATTCAGGAAGAATGACTATTCTAGTCATTATCCTGTCAAAGTCACTCTGGTAATCATCCACTAACCCTATTTGCTTAATCAACTTAAGCTCAAATATTGGATCTGCATACTCATACCCAAACCTATCCATCAATGCATACATATACTCTTCCCAAGCACGATAAGGAAAATGATCCCTACTCCTCAAGTAAGCAAGATGTTATTCAATAGCTAAGTCATCAAAGTGTATCGAAGCTACCTTAACCCTCTGAGAATATTCTACCTCATCAAGAGAAAATAATTGTTCTACCTTGCATAGACATGCACTGAGGTTGGTACCACTGAAACGAGGGAACTCCAACTTTGTCATCCTTGTCATAGTTGTTCTCCTTGGAGAAGTGACTACAGGTTGTTGGTTCCTTCCCAACGAATCCCCACCTCCCTGGTTACTAGTAGATGTTTGGCCCTGAACATGACCTGTAGGGATATGGACTTGAGGGGAAGCAGTTCCTAAGGGAACTTGAGATTAAGGTAAAGGACCTAGACCAAAGTGGTAACCAGTAGTAGTATGATGTGGTATTCTTGTCCCTCCATGACTGGGAGGTACCCAAGCAGCTTGGTTGCTTAAGGGAGTGTAGATCTCTCCAGCCACTTCTGCTTCTTCTACACTTTTCCCTCTATCATACTTTTTCACAGCTTCAATGGACTCATTAAGCTCAGTAAAAGCCTTCTCATGCTAGTTCTCAAGCTGGGTCTGTCGAACTGCAAAATTTGCAATTTCGACGGTCATCCTTTAGAACATAGACTTAATCTCATCCATCTGCCATAGCTTCACCCACAGAGCTCAAGAAAGTGCTCTGATACCAAATGTTGTAGAATGAAGTAGAGTAGATGAATGGGACAGTAAAAGCAAGAAGAAGACTAACTAAGCTAACTAGGTTACGGCTAAAAAGATAATTTTGATTGTTAAAAGAGTAAAGAGGAAAATAGTTACAATTTGTACCCTATCTAAACCCTAGCTGAATCATCCAAAAAAGCAAAATGGATAAGTATTCAGTACAAGTTTATAAGACAAACCTGACCATGGACTAGATGGTGACAGATAAGGAAAATAACGTGCCAAATGTGTAAATACAAAAACTTCTACTTAAAACTATAGTGGACTCAATCGTAACTTAACAGAACTTCTATTTAGCTAAATAACTAACGGCTAGGTACTAGTGCTATATCCTGGAGCCCAACCGCGACCAGCCACTTTTATGATTCTTAACTTGATTCTACATCAATCAAGGGTTCTTTGTGGAATCCGTACAAAAATTAGGAAGAAGGCAAAAGCATCAAGTATACTAAACTCTATTATGCCTTTTAATTGATAATTTATTTTGTTTGAATAGTGGTTATTGGATTAAGGAATAAGGAATTAATGATTATGTTATGATAGAAAGCAAGAACCCGTCACTTTGCCTACCAATAAAAAGTTTTTTGGCATAGGGTTTCAAGCTACCCCCTATGATAAACAATGGGTTGACCAACGTACGAAAAATGGTTGGGTATTGCCTCAGCCGATCCCACACATCACCGCATCATTTTTCAAGCCAAAATACGTGGAGGAAGAGGAAGAGGCTTTCACGGCAGAAGAAATAGAAGAAATATGCGGAGCAATGAGGCAGATGTTGTATGAGGCCCATATGGTCCAACCAGGAGAAGGCTCCAGCACTGCCGAAGTACAGTATATGGGGCCTGACGCCAAGTTGCAAAACTGGAAGGCTACTCCATTCCCCGTCAGGCGGGAGTCCCGGTAGTTCAGCTTTTGCCATCCTTTCTGCACTATAAGTTATTTCAGGGTGTAACTCAAGTGTTTTTAAATTCTTGCCTTTAAATTCCGACGTAAACCCTCCTATGTTCAAATTCAATGAAATTAAATCAAAATTTCAGCGTCTATTATTCTTTCTGATTTTTGTTTACTTTTCTTATTTTTCAGTCCTAATAATGCGGCTTTAAAAAACATGACATGCTTGCGGACTTCATGCTCTGATCTTAATACGCCGTCTAACCTCGAAATAATGAATCAAGAACTGGAATATGACGAAGAAGAGGCTTTTAGGGAAATAAATCGAGAATTGGAATAGTTTGAGAATAAGACTAAGTCAAACTTAAACTTAACGGAACCCGTTAACTTGGGCAATGAAGAAGAGATTCGAGAAACCGTGATAAACGTCCATACGGATAAAAAAACTAGAGACACCTTGATTCAACTCCTATTTGAATTCAAAGACGTGTTTTTTTGGTCCTACGACGACATGCCCGGACTAAGTATGGACTTGGTGGTACACAAATTGCCTACCTACCCCAGTCATCCACCTGTCCAACAAAAGTAGAGGAAATTTAAAACAAACATGAGTGACAAGATCAAAGAAGAGGTCGCTAAACAACTAAAGGCTGGAGTAATCCGAGTGGTCCAATACACCACCTGGCTGGCCAATGTGGTTCTGGTGCCTAAAAAGGACGGAAAGGTCCGAGTATGTGTCGACTACCGAGATCTGAATAAAGCCAGTCCCAAAGATAATTTTCCGCTGCCAAATATACACATCTTAGTGGACAATTGTGCCAAACATGAGGTGCAGTCTTTTGTCGATTGCTATGCCGGATATCACCAGGTGTTGATGGATGAATAAGATGCAGAAAAGACAGCCTTCACTACACCCTAGGGAACATACTGTTACCAGGTCATGCCGTTTGGTTTAAAGAACGCTGGGGCAACTTATATGAGGGCCATGACCGCCATATTTCACGACATGATGCATCAGGAGATTGAGGTGTACGTGGATGATGTGATCATTAAGTCCAGAACCCAAAGTGACCATGTGCAGCATTTGAGGAAATTCTTCAAACGCCTGCGCAGATATGATTTGAAATTAAACCCGGCCAAATGCGCTTTCAGAGTTTCATGCGGAAAATTACCAGGATTTATAGTCAGTCGACGGGGCATTGAGCTGGACCCAACAAAGATAAAATCTATCCGGGATCTCCCACCCCCAAGAACCAAGAAGGAAGTCATGAGTCTGTTGGGTTGGTTGAATTACATCAGCAGGTTCATCGCTCAATTGACCTCCACATGCGAGACTATATTCAAGATATTGAAAAAAGATGCGGCCATCAAATGGACAGACAAGTGCCAGGACACTTTTGACAAGATCAAATAATATCTGTCAAATCCTCCAGTGCTAGTCCCACCAGAACTAGGGAGACCTCTGTTCCTATACCTGACGGTGCTAGAAAACTCCTTTGGGTGTGTTCTCGGGCAACACGATGCAACCGGGAAGAAAGAGCAGGCCATTTATTACTTAAGTAAGAAGTTCACAAGCTACGAAGCTAAGTATTCTCATTTAGAAAGGACTTGCTGCGCTCTAACTTGGGTTGCTCAGAAGCTCCGACATTATTTATTGGCTAATACCACCTACCTCATCACGAGGCTGGATCCTTTGAAATACATATTCCAAAATCCAATGCCCACCGGGAGATTAGAGAAATGGCAAATCTTGCTCACGGAATTCGATATTGTCTACGTCACTCGCACAACTATGAAAGCTCAAGCATTGGCCGATCATCTAGCTGAAAATCCAGTTGATGATGAATACCAGCCCTTGAGCACCTATTTTCCGGATGAAGAAATCAACTCCGTCAAAGTAATCTCGGAAGGCGCTGACACCTGGAAAATGTTCTTCGACGGAGCAGCCAATGCGAAAGGTATAGGGATAGGGGCAATCTTGATTTCACCCATAGGACAACACTACCCAGCCACTGCCCGCCTCCGTTTCTTCTGCACAAACAATACTGCTGAATATGAAGCTGGTATAATGGGAATGAACATAGCCATTGACATGGACGTAGAAGAATTGTTGATCATGGGAGAATCCAATTTGATCATTAAGCAGGCTCAATGAGAGTGGGAAACTCGAGATGTTAAACTCTTTCCCTACAGACAGCATGTGGAGAATCTTAGTAAGCGATTCAAAGCCGTCGATTTCAGATATTCCTCGGTGCCACAATGAGTTAGCTGATGCGCTGGCCATCCTAGCTGCAATGCTTCCCTATCCGGTTAATGTTCACATAGACCCATTGGAGATCCAAATCAAGGAAAGACATGGTTATTGCAACACAGTCGAAGTAGAACCCGATGTCCAACCATGATATCATGATATTAAAAGATTTTTGAAGACAAGAGAATATCCCGAGCAGGCCAACGAAGACCAAAAGAGAACCATCCGAAGGCTCGCTAGCAGTTTCTTCCTAAGTGGGGACGTACTGTATAAAAGTACTCCCGATCTAAATCTGTTAAGATGTGTAGACACCAAAGAAGCCGAAAGGATCATGGGCGAGGTCCATTCAGGAGTATGCGCCCCCCACATAAATAGGTACGTCCTCGCAAAGAAAATCTTGCGGGCTGGATATTATTGGATGACCATGGAGAAAGATTGTTTTGGTTTCGTCCGGAAGTGTCATAAGTGTCAAATACATGGAGACCTAATCCATGCGCCCCCATCAGAACTGCATCCTATGTCGGCACCCTGGCCATTTGTTGCTTGGGGAATGGATGTCATTGGGCCAATGAGCTAAGGGCCTCAAACGGGCACAAATTCATTTTGGTTGCTATCGCCTATTTCACAAAATGGGTCAAGGCCGTCACGTTCAAAGCTGTCACTAAGAAAGTGGTGGTGGGTTGCGTGCATGCTAATATCATCTGTCGTTTTGGTATCCCAAAAACTATCATTACAGACAATGCAGCAAATCTAAACAGTAACTTGATGAGGGAGGTATGTGAACAGTTCTTGATAACGCACCACAACTCGACCCCTTACCGGCCCAAAGCAAATGGCGCCGTTGAAGCAGCAAACAAAAACATCAAGAAAATTCTCAGGAAAATGATTCAAATATCCAGACAATGGCATGAAAATTTGCCTTTTGCATTTTTGGGATATCGTACGACCGTGCGTACATTGGTTGGAGCTACCCCTTACCTATTAGTTTATGGCACTGAAGCCGTGATACCCAATGAAGTCGAAATTCCTTCTCTTCGGGTTATCGTTGAAGCAGAAATTGAAGATAATGAGTGGGTCAAGACCTGACTGGAGCAATTAACTCTGATTGATGAGAAAAGAATGGTCGCAATGTGCCACGGACAATTATACCAGCAAAGAATGGCCCGCGCTTACAACAAGAAAGTGCGACCTAGGAACTTCGAAGTAGGGCAACTCGTTTTAAGACGTATCCTCCCCCACCACGAAGAAGCGAAAGGAAAATTCGCCCCAAACTGGAAAGGTCCGTACATCATAAGGAAATTGCTACCAAAAGGAGCATTATACCTGAAGGACATCAAAGGAAATGACCCCAAAACGACTGTCAATGCAGATGCCGTCAAAAGATACTATGTTTGATCCTCTGTATATTTTCAAATGTTCTCCGGTTGGGATGACGAAGGCTTTCATTCTCGCTACCCAAACAACATTAAACCTTTTGCAAACCCTTTGAGCCGATTACTCTTCTTTGATTACCCTCTTTAGAACCCGAAAGTGTTATTGGAGAAAAAGAGATATTAAAAAAAAAATACCAAAAAGAAAACAACAACAAAAAATGTTTCCTGAACTACGTTCGACTTGATTCCGAAAGGATACGTAGGCAGCCTCTCCCTGGGGTTCAGTCACACCAAAATAAAAATCCACATTTTTCCCAAGAGTTTAAGCTGGGACAAATGTGGAGATTCGGCAATGTGTCGCCGGAGGGGTTCCAAAGTTGTAATTCAATACAAACTCTTTGCACCAAAACCCCGTTCAAGTCCTTCCGATCAATTGGTAAACATGCTTATTGATCACGCTCAACTATGTCTTGTAGAAGACTAAACGGGCGTTGCAAATATAATCCT